>JANHFX010012189.1:7204-37849 GCA_027560015.1 Chloroceryle amazona | reverse complement strand
CAGGAACAGAGCCAGGGGGGGCTGGAAAGTCTCCAGAGCAGGAGACTCCACAACCTCTCTGGGCAGCCTGGGCCAGGGCTTTGTTACCCTCATAGGAAAGAAGTTTCTCCTTATGTTTAAGTGGAACTTCTCGTGTTCCAGTTTGTGCCCATTGCCTCTCATCCTATCACTGGATTTTTGAAAGGGACAGTACACATTCTGCCACACAAGAATTATTTTTTTTCCTTCTGATTTTATCTTTTATTTTTGTGAATGAATAAGGAGAACTTGATTTGTCTTGAGAACAGAGCCTACAAACACATAGAGGGGTAAAATATCCAGAAGTCCGTAATTCCTGCCAACCAGTTGCAGAGAGACCTGAAACAAGTGGGGGGTTTGTTGATGGGGGGCGGGGGGAGAAGGTTTTCTTCTTAGGGAAATTTTTTTTGACTTGTGCTATCGTACTGATATTTTCAATGTAAAGTGAATCTGCAGGAATGACTTTCATGTCTTTATGGAAAGAGGAAAAATAGCAAATAATTATATGAAGTAAGAATTATTCCACTTATGCACCTCTTCTATCTACAAATAAATCTCACTTCAGAATTAGAATCTCAGCTATGAAGCTTTAAGGAGCTGCGCTGGCTTTTAGAGAAACCTTCTGTGAAACAGAATAACTGGGGTGGCCAAGGAAGTTTGAAGCAAAAAGTGCTGCATTCATGAATTAAATTCTTACTTTTTGTTCTATTTCCAGTGTTTACATATATTGTGGTTTAACCCTGGCCAGCAGCTCAGCCCCACACAGCTGCTCACTCACTCTTTGCCAGTGGGATGGGGGAGAGAATGGAAAGAGTAAAAGAGATAAAACTCATGGGTTGAGATAAAGAGTTTAAAAAACAATTTTGTAAATCAAAAGCTGTGCACAAGCAGAACAAAATAAGGAATTAATTCACTACTTCCATCAGCTTGCAGGTGTTTATCCATTTCCAGCACAGCAGGGCTCCATCATGCAGAACGGTTACTTGGGAAGACAAATGCCACAGCTCCAAACATCATAGAACCATAGAATGCCTTGGGTTGGAAGGGACCTCTAAAGGTTATCTAGTCCAAGCCCCCTGCAGTGAGCATGGACATCTGCAACTCTCTGTTGCTCAGAGACCCTTCAGAGGTCCTTCTTCCCCCAGATTTTATTGCTGGCCATGATATCCTGCAGTCTGGAATATCCCTTTGGTCAGCTGGGATCAGCTGTCCCAGCTGTGTCCCCTCCCAGCTTCTTGCCCACCACCATCCTACTCACTGGCAGGGCAGCATGAGAAGCAGAGAAAACCTAGACTCTGTGTAAACACTTCTCAACAATAGCTAAAACATCTCTCTATTGATCAGACACTATTTTGATCACAAATCCAAACCAGCACCCTACAAGCTGCTACAAAGAAAATTAACTTTATCCCAGCCAAAAGCAGAACAGCACAGAAATGCTTACTGGTTATGAAAGAGTGAGTCCTGACAGTTGAAAAAGTTTCTCTCCTTATCAAATTTGAACTACAAAACAAGGTAGGTTACCTTATTATTTCCCATCTGTCTTTATGCTACTGTATGTGGATGGTACAACACTTCAAATATTGTGTTAAGCATCCAGTTAATAAATACTTGCTGCTAGCTGTTTTTATCTCTTAGGAAAGTAAAACAAAAAGAAAAGGTATTAAGTGCCCCAGGTTGATCCTTGATAGTGAATCCCTTTGTTTATGTTGAAAATGTGGCTGAGGACAGATGCGTTTCACATTTATAACACTGGATGCTGTAGCTTTTATTAAACAAGCAAATAGAGAAAGAACATGAACACGTGGTAAGCTGGCGTGAAGTTTAGGCTACAAAAGCAAAGCTTTTTCACAAATAGCACTATGAACATTTTGTTAAGTGCTATTTGTATTTCTGCTTTGCCTACATGAAATACCAACATTACAGGATCACTTTTGGACTACCTTGCATCAAGAAAAGGCACATTGCATGGTGCATTAAACTGGACGGTTGGTGCATTGGGTCAGCAAAATATATGATTTCCTTGCTGGAGCTGGAGTCTAAAATCTAAAACTTATCAACCAGCACTCCATAGAATGTCTTGCTAATAAATATTCCCTTGTTGGATGCGGGGCAGAAGGCTTCTCTATGTGTGCTGAATCTGTTAGAAGATTAAAGGCAATTTTTCTCTCCACACAGACCTTCAATTCAGTAGAATTTACCTCTTCAGAGAATCACAGAATCCCAGCGTGGTAGGGGTTGGAAGGGACCTCCAAAGATCATTGAGTCCAAGCCTCCTGCCAGAGCAGGACAAAACTAGAGCAGATCACTCAGAAATGCATCCAGACAGGGCTTGGAAGTCTCCAGAGCAGGAGACTCCACAACCTCTCTGGGGAGTCTGTTCCAGGCTCTGTAACCCTCACAGTGAAGAATTTTTTCCTTATGTTGAGGTGAAACTTGCTGTGCTCGAGCTTGAATCCATTGCCCCTCGTCCTGTCACATGGCACGAGAGAAAAGAGGCTGTCCCTGAGTTCTTGATGCCCAGCCCTCATGGATTATAGACATTCATCAGATCCCCTCCTAGGCTTCTCTCCAGACTAAAAAGCCCCAGGGCTCTCAGCCTTTCCCTGTAAGGCCATTGTTCAGCCCCTTCATCATCCTCGTAGCCTCCGTTGGACTCTCTCAAGTAGATCTCTGTCCCTCTTGAACTGGGGAGCCCTGACCTGGACACAATACTCCAGACAAGGTCTCACTAGTGCAGAGTTGAGAGGGAAGAGAACCTCCCTTGATCTGCTGGACACACACTTCTTAATCCACGCCAGGATACCATCACTTGCCTCTCTGAGGAGGGACCTGTCTCCATTCCCCCCTGTCTCTGCAGCCTCAGACCTGCACGGCTGCGTGATTGCGCAGGACCTTGCCCTCAGTTCCCACGTTCTTCCTCGCTGTGGCTTTTGGCCCTGTTGTGACCCTTGCCAAAGGGAACCGACTGCTGTTTGCCGATTGTCACCCACACACACAGGCCTGGCTTGAGCCTCCCTCTGACCGGGTGGCTGCCATGGGGTCTGAGGAAGCTGCTGCTATGCATAGTGGTGCTATAGGGGCCATACTGGAGCTATAGGGGCTGATCTGGGGATGTAAGGGGTACTCTGTGGCTATAGGGGCCATACTGGGGCTGTAGGTGCCACTCGGGGGACATAGGGCCTATAATGGTGCAATAGGGCCTATAATGGTGCAGTAGGGCCTATAACGGTGCTATAGGGCCTATAACGGTGCAATAGGGCCTATAATGGTGCAATAGGGCCTATAACGGTGCTATAGGGCGTATAATGGTGCTATAGGGCCTATAATGGTGTTATAGGGCCTATAATGGTGCTATAGGGCAGTCTGAGGCAGCTGCTGCTATGGCCGCTTTTCAGTCTCGGCCTTCATCTCCTTCATCAGATGCCCGCTCAGTCTCAGGTGTCCCTGCTCTGCCCTGTCTCCAGGAAGCCCAGTCCCATCCCGATCTATGTCAGTAATTAAAAGAAACCACTCTCACTGGTAGCGCTGCTGCGGGGTCTGAGGTCAGCACCCTCCACCACATTGTCTTCTCATTGTGGAGGAGCCAGAACCAGAGGGAGGGAACCCCAACAAACCTGTTTTCTGTCACAGTAGGACAGAGCAAGCTCAGCAGCTGTAGAGAATACATTTCAAACATATATTCTTACTACAGGTTTAAAAAGGTTTGAAAAGCATCAGGTTTGAAAAGGCTTCATTAAGAAATGTGCAGGGTCTAAACAATGTATAGCTTTGCAAGGAGAAAGTCAACCCAAATAAAACTACTGCTTTATAATTATAAAAAGGAACTGAGTTTTTATCTTTATTGCTTTTTTACTTGATGATCTCCTGAAGTTTTATGAAAGCAATATGGAAAAGCTTATTTCCTTGCTGCTTGTAAAGAAAAGGCTGGTTTATATTTGCTTAAATTGGTTCAGATTTATAAATTATGCCAATTGCAAAGTCAAGTATAAAAGCTAAGGTGACAATTTGTGGAAGAATATGGAAAAAGAAAAACATTTAGTATTCTCCCAGTCTGGGGAATCTGGTGTAGGATGTTTTAGGAGAACATAGCTTTGTAATCCTTTTACATCTTGCCTGATTCTCCCAAACTTTTTCCTGATCAGTATGCAACCCTGTTCTCCTTGAAAAGTTTAGAAAACCAACACTAGTTATTCCGATTTTCAAGGGTTCAGCTCTTCTGTAATTACAGTCTGAAATGATACTACCTTTAGTAGGAGCTTGATTATATCAGGAATGGTCTAATTTTGTTCAAGTGTCTTTTTCTTTTTTTTTTTTTCAGTTTGTTTGTGGAAGCATTGGAATTATTTAACTGACAGATCTTAGTTCTCTGCATTCCACAGCCATATCAGGCCCCTTCTCAGTAGTGCTGAAAAAGTGAGCAAAGTTCTTGTAATTAAAAACAAAGACACAGACTGTTTCTGGAGTGTGCAATTTGCAAAATAATAGCCCCAGGTTACAGGAGTGTAGTGAGAGTGCCAGCCTGTACAGCATTCTGTACAGTACACTGCAGTGGCTCTAAGCAAGAAAAGAACTGAAGGGTACAAGGTCGAGTGTAGAACCTTTTGTCTCTTCCCAGTCACCAGGCCTAAGGTGACTCAGCTCTGAGCCATCAGCTCCACCCTGTCCTCTGCTAAGTTCATGTGATTAAGGAGGATCCTGATTCTCTGAAATCAATGGTTAATGACCCATCCGTATCAGCATGTCTGAGATTTCATTTGTGAATTATGAGTTGGTCTCTGGGTCTGCATAACATATTCAGGAATGATAAATTCTCTGCCTTCCCAGAGTGTTTTAACTCACCTGGAGCAAGGCCATTATGTGCATTAACCTGTGTGATGCAGTCTTCACAGAGAAAAGCTCTGTTAGATATTCATCTATCAAGTGAAGGACTCCTACAGCATAGTGAGGATGCAACCTGTTGTGAACCAGAAGCTGCTTGCACGGACAAAGATATTTTCCCAACGCTGTTTAGATATAGTGAAGACCACAAATTGCTCTGAACAGTTGTTGCTATTTTGACAGAACTGTTGAATGACATAGATGTGTTTCCAATGCTCAGCCATCCAGGCCTGTTGGGAATGCCTAAATTTCAGGTAATAGGTTCTGATAAAAGAATTCTTCAGTGTTCAGGTTGCCACAGTTTTCTTCCATCTTCTTTCTTCAGGTATTTTTTTGCTGTTTCTCCCACATCTTCGTGTTACTTTATCTGAGCTACAGTCTGGACCTGGACATCCTGTTAGAGCTGAAGAATGGTCTGGAACCTTGCTCATATATGGAAATATTTTTTCAGGACTAATTTCTAATTCCACTGATGTAAACAATATCTTCCCCTACCTAACAAGTGTAAAGCAAAATGGTTCTTTCCCTTGAAAGGACATTACCATAATAAACCAATTCTTGGTAATTTATATTTTTACAAAGGCATCTCTTCTGGATGACCCTTTGGCTGCTGAATATTATAGTTAAGTTGGTACATGCTGTTAAAAATATTGCTCTATTTTGCCTTTAGCAATCATGCAGCAAAACATTGCTCAGCATGAAAACGAAATGATAAAGATAAGGCAGTTAATAATTGCAAGATATGCTACTGTATCTCCTGTTATTAAAACGAATAACACGAGAGGATCTGGAATACATATCTTTAATTAGTTTTGTCTGTCTGTTGAGGAAACAGAGAACCAATGTCAAAAAAAGCCCCAAAATCTCAAAACACCAAACTACAAAATCATAATTTTTATAAGTTGGTTTTTGTTTGTTTTTTTTTCTTTGAGGCTTTTTTCCTGCACTAAGGATCTGTAATTCCAATTGATTTTGTAAAGGACTTTTATCAATCATTTAGACACAATTAACATATGCCACTGCAAATATTGGGAGGGCTATTGTTATTTTAACTGGATTTTTCATATGAACCCCCAAAAAATAGCCTGAAGAGTTTAAGAATAAGATAAAAGGCCTGTACGCATTCCCCCATCTAATTATCAAACATGATCACATCATAAAATTCTATACAAAATTTTACCATATGGTTGGCTAAGAAGTAGGAGCTCTGTCTACTGAATGCATATGGGAATACTATTTCCGAAACTTACTCCTGTTAACTTCTTCTTCTTTCAAAACAAACCAAAAAATATTTAAATTTTCTGTAATTGTATTTAACCACAGAGCTAAAGATCTTTCATAGATATTACTTGAAGGGATTGTTCTATCTTCTCCTTTGGTATGTGCTGTATTTCATCAAAACAGCTTTCATATCTAATTATAACCCTTCTTGGGAGTCCAAATAGCATGCGTTAGAAAGAGCCCAGATCCCAGACAATGAGATGGCTGAAGTGATTTTGTTATAATGTTCTTCAGCTGGGGTAAATCATTCTGGGGAATGGTTTCCAAAAGTCTGTCCATCTGCAGTGCCACTGCCAGCTACTTCAGTGCCAGCTTTCCCCAGCCTCAGCTCCAGAAGTCAAATAGACTCAGTCTTTCTTCCTGATGGTAGGACATCCAAATCCTACTAGAGATCTCAATTTCAGCAGATACAACAAAATTAAGGGGGCTTCCACCTGTCTACCAGAACAGTGCTGCTTTAACAAAGCCTTCCATAACTGTTTAAACATTAGCAGACTAATCAAACTGCTCTCTCTCTAGGCTAAGTGACATAAAGTCTTTATGCCCACTACACGATTCTGAAAGACATTTACAGCATTATTGCTACTCCAGAGCCAGAAAAGATTTTAAAATAGCGGTATTTCCAAGGAGGCACATTTTTTTATGCCTTTATTTTATTTTTAAAATACTTTTTAGTTTAATTTTGATTTTATTTTATTTAAAAAATAAAATAAACCACTGTGCCAGGACTCACAAGAGAACTTGACACTCCATGGCATAAATAAATAAATAGAATTTCATTTCCTCCTTCTTCAGGACAAAAGTTTTACATCAAGATTTGCTTTTAAAACACGGTTACTGTTGTTAAATCACTGAAATGGTACAAAATGATTGAGCTCCCATCAGTTTGCTTGATGAAATGCATCACTGAGACCTCCTTTGGCAGCTCCAACAACTCTGTGATCTCTGCCATGAGCAACTTGGAAAGAGTTCCGTACTGTCCTGCTCTGATTTTATGTTCTGAGGGCATCCAGATTTTAGACATCATAAAGCTTTGAGCAAGAGAAACAACAGAGATGTTTTTAACCTGAAAAACCTTAAATTAATTAAGAGAAATAAAAAAATCCTTACAGAAAAAAATGGATCCATTCCTCTAAAGGCTCTAATTCCTCACACAGTAATAGGACATTGCAACTCTATGTGCCATAAATATAGTTTCAGCCTATATAACTCTCCTCTCCATCTATTATCACTTAGCAGAGACATCAACAGCAGGACCTATTGCTTAATTATGTTATCAAATTTTAGGAGCTAATTTCTTCAGCTTACAACATAGGTTGTATAACAATATATTCCTTTTATTACTAGCGAAAGAATAACCTGCAGTAGTGGCCAAACCTTTTCAGCAAACACCTTTTTAATTTGCTTTAAACTGATTTAGCATCTAGGACTAAAATGTAATTCAAGCTGTAAGGGTCCTCACTCCACAGGAAATAGTAACGAGTCAGTCAGTAAATCCAGAGTATTAAAAAAATATTGCTGGAAGAACCTTCCAAAGGCCATTTGTCTTCCTCTTTGCCCTCAGGCAGGATCCCTATTATTGCTAACAGATGTTTGCCTAATCCAATCTTAAAAGACTTCAGTTCGGGAAATTCCCAAATCCCTAAATTAGGGAGATTATAAATTAAGGAAAACTTTGTTTGATATGTAACCTCAAACTCCTTTCTTGCAATGTACAACCTTTGCAACATATATTTTGCAGTGCTTCTAATTTTTCTCAGCCCTGTTTTGCAGATTTTTCACCTGTTTCTTATCAGGTTCACATTGATAAGGAAGCGAGTCGATTTCTAGAGTTATTTGAGGTTGTTTCATAGTCCAGTGTAAAGCTAGAACAAAATAAAGGATTAAAGAAATAAATGTCTTCACAGAGGAAACCAGATGTTCTTTTCTCCAGATGTTTCTACACTGAATGGTGGGCTGAAGATAATAATCCATGAGTTAGTACTTACCTCCCTCTTTCTGAGGTTATCTTTACAGTTTCCAATCCAGCCACCACCCAGACTAAGTCATTACTTTAGTTTTCAGAAGAGAGAGGTTGGGATTTTTCCAGTAAGAGGAATTATTTAAATATCTTAAGTGTTTTGGAATAGAAATCTTTCTAGTGGCAAATGTCTATATCATAAGTAACCTTACAATAAATCTTAGAAACCTGATCTGGAAGGGAGCTGAGGAAGTTAATTCATTCTCCCCACTGAAGGGGGATCAGCTGCTCCTGTGGAATTTCTGACAGACTTTCCCACTTTATTTGAGAAAGTACACATGTGAGCAAGCCCAGAGCCTCCCTGAGAAGGCTGTTCCCACGCATAGGTTTGGGAGTTTGTTCTGACGTCCAGCCTGAACCCTCTTTTCTGCAGTTTACATCATTTTGAACGTGGCAAGCTGATATTCTTGTCATTAGTATGAAAGAAGTGTGTCTTTTGTTTTAGGAAATCTCTCAGGCTTGTGGCATGAGAGGGTTAGAACACAGACTCTTTGGCTGCTGCAATAAAAAGTCAAGAGCTGTACTGTTCTTTAACAGAGAACTACACTTCTTTTAATGAAGTCTGATAATTTATAATGTAGTTTTCCTCTCCTTCACTTCAATCCATGCAAAAATATGTGAGGGTTTATTTGTGGATGAGCAGGTTAATTAGTTTTCTGATCAACATTCTATAGCTGCCAGCTATGGCCCTTGCAAAGAACATAAATGGATTCATTACAGTAAACTGACATGTGTTTTTAAAATTAATTCTTAGTAGTAACAGTGGGTGTATTTTTGCCAATACAGCTCAGTCTTTACTGGTATCTTTCTGTGTGCATTGTGAATTGGTCTCAGACAGGAGGTTTTGGAGCCCAAGGTTTCAGAGCCACTCCAATATCAAAACACTGCATGTGAAAGATGTTCCCATGATTGGGATGAATAATAGCTGAATCTTAAAAGAAAATGGCAAATATAGGTTCCTCTTTTACACTTCTTTGTAGCAGGAATAGTCAATGGAAATTCTCAAATCGGAAGAGTCGGTCAAAGGATTGCTGAGTGCCAGGAGTGATCTCCTTCCCAAACAGCTCAGGCTCAGAGATTCAAGCTGTCCCATAGTCTGACCACAGAGCCACTGTTGCATGGAGAGCAGGTCTGTGTGAGGAACCTTCTGAGCAATATCCAGGAGATTTTGTAACTAACTGCCATAAAAGCTGGTACTTGAAGTGTGCACTTATTTACCGAGTTTCGGTGCTTCCACCTTGTGTCAAGCCACCAAGGAATCATCAGAAATGAACAAGACCTAGCACGCAGGCTCTCTCTAGTACTACCTAAGCGGGAAGCAGGGAATTGCCTCTCCCCTCACACCATGCTATCCTTAAGTTTTTTTGCCTGTCCTTTTATTGTGGGAGCATTTGCTCTCCACTAGGAAAGGATCTGACTGCACATTCCTGGGTGTCTGCAGCAACTCCAGCTCTAGTCCTCTAGAAACAAGGGTTCCTGCTTCTGGTCATTGATCACTCCTAAAATAGGATCCCTCTGGGGTTAACGGCAAAATAATTCAATGTATTAAGAAATACATTAGGTAGAAAAACTTAGTGTCAGTTTTTTGAACCTTCTTCTACCTGTTTCAGTGCCCCAGGTATCTCAAAGTATGCTGTCAAGTGTCAGTCTGGTTGGTAGCACAGTCTAAGGGAAAAAAATAAAAGTATCATGCAGAACACACCACAATCAACACAATAATTTATTCCAGTGATTCTGCAAAGCCCTTTTAAAATACAAACAAACAAACAAACAGGCTATTTGCTGTAAATAAAAATTTGGTTGTCATTTACTTATCCTACATTTTCCTGCTTTATTAGTTGGGAACAACTGTAGGCTCATCTAATGTATACCCCTCAGAGTGGCCACAGCAGGAAGGGTGATGTGAGCACTGCAATGTATTGGCAAAAGCCAGGGAGAAAACACACGTTACTTCAGGCAAAACCAAGGGGAGAGCAAGAGAGGATCCCATTAAGCCCTACAGATTGTCAGCAAAGATGTCTTTATGTCAAAGGAATTTCTGTTGACAGTTTAGGATGGAGTAATTTTATTATCCCATTACTATGCCCCAGTGATTATCCACTATCATGGTTATCACCAGATCAGAATAATATGAGTGCTTCCCAATCCATTTCAGGGCAGTGAAGTCATCCCATATTGCCTCTCTGGACAGCTCAGGCTGAAATGGTTGAGTTTGTAGACAGGGACCATGATGCACTCTGAAGTCCACCAGTGGCAGCTATTTAACATCTAAAAGTATTCCACATAGATCCCCCAGATGTGATCTAGCTGTGCTTTCACTGCTAATCTTGCAGTTCAGGGCCAGAAATCGGTGTCTAGAGTAAACCAGGCAGTTAACTCTCTGTCTTGCTCAACAGGCTTTTTTACAGTAGGATTGACACGTGTCATTTATTGGTTTAAGGCCTCAATAGCCTCAGCATGCTTTCAGAGTTTTAAAGTCCCAGAACATTGCCCTGCAAGGTTAACTGTCTCTTTCTTCTTCACAAATGCAATAGATGATTTCTTTATTTCACCTAAGTATCGGTTGCTTTAAAAAATAACTTCAGACCAAGAAACACAGCAAAACCTACATCTTTGAAGTATCATCCATTCACTACGCTATAATCCTGAATATGTTTTAACATGTTTGTTTGTATTATCCCCGGATGGATGGCTTGGTTTTATTTGCAAATGTTTTATCTAGACTTTCAGTATCTGCTATGTATTGGTGGTAACTTTTAGTGTGGTTAAGAAGGGTTTGATAATAATGTTCTATCTAATTGTGCTGCTGTGGTGTGAAACCACCCCGTATATTTGGGTTTTTCAAATCAGTATTTGCCTTCTGTTATATTTGCATATATACCTTTTGTGGTAAATGCTAATTGGAAATGTCAGAGTTCTCTTTCAATTTAATTAGCATAATTGCACATGGAAAAGAGTGGAAATCTCTTTTAATTTAAATAACATTTATTAAGACTACCCAGAGTATCATTGTTGTTGGAGTTTCCTAGGTAACCTTAAGAATTTCAACTGCCAACTTAACAGAACAGCTTGACATCTGGAAATTCCTGCAGAGTTACAACACTGGAGAAAAGCTGCCATTCAGCTCCTTGATTTATTCCAGTTTTACCTCTTTGACACAAAACAGATTAGACAACGGGATTTTCAGAATTTCATTCTTTAATTGTTTCATGTTTCTGCTTTTTTTGCTGTGTGCTTTTTGGGGATTGGAAGTCTTGTTTGGGAAATGTGGCCGTTGATCCACTACTCTGGCAGAGAAAGAGAAGCATCCCCCTGTGTGCTGACAGCAGAGATGGTGCTGGGGGGTTGTAGCTGCTGGGCAGATTTCTAGTTCTATCAAGTAGGTCTGTCAGTGGAATTTGCTCCCATTAAAAACTCTGGACCTAAAGAAAGCAGTCGGTGCTGGTGTTCTCTGGCGTGTGTGTGAATCAAGTGAAGAATGGGTAAGAGTGTTTTTCAGCAACGGCACGTGAGGTAGGCAGTGAAACTCAGCTACAGACTGATGGATGAGACGACCCTTTTAGTCAGTGACATGCATTCTGCAGACTCCTCAAGTGTCCCACTTTATTTTAGGTAAGACGTTTCTACGCTGTCAAACTTCCTCACACATGGCATTCAGAAAGAAATTCACAGGAACGTACTAGAGGAAAGGATTATTTCGGGTACCATGGGGAGGTCACAAAACCTCATTTCCCAGGTACTAGTTACCTACTAGAAATTGAGACCCCCAAAAAAACATCCTGTTGTTACTTGGGCTGCTGAGTGCTATTAAAGGCCACAGGCACAACTCCTAGAGTCGTGGGTTATAATGCTGCTCAGGGATGTCCTTTAACCTGATAGATGAGGCAAGTCACAGTTCATTTTTCCTTTTGCAACATACTAACCTCCTTTAAAAGTGCTTTTAGATAAGCCTATGAAAACTGATATCATTTCATTCATGCTACCATATGAAGTGTAATAAAAATTATATCTCTTAAGAAAGAGCTGGAAATGGTACACTCCAGTATCTTATTATCATGAATGGTACCACAGAAAATATTACAAGACACCCTATGAAATTTCTTGAAAACCAACCCAATGCTCATCACCAAATAAATAGTGTGCTGTGTGGAACAACTCTGTTAGATGCCTTGAGTAACAGCCTTTAGTTTTTTCCTAAAGCCAATGAATTACCTTCCTGAATGGAAGTGAATTCAAAATAATTGAATTTATTTCCATTCAAATAACATTTTGGAGCTGCACTTGAACGACAGCCTGTTCCTCGTTGTTAGTGCTGAGATGGTTGCTGAGCTTTGTGCAGGAAGAAATGCTTCCAGGTGTAAATCATGGGCTGCACCACACCAGTCGCTGTGGTATGGCTTCTTTTTCCTCACCATCTGTAGCTTAGCAGCGTAGGTGGAGCACGTTGTAAGTGCAGGAGAAGTGAAACTCAAGGAATGTTTGAAATGTAACATCTGTTTTCATGGGTTTCTTAAGTAGTTTGTAAAAAAGACTTTCGTTAAAAAGTTCACATTGCATGGTCTTTTTCCATATTATTGAAAAGAGTGTGTATGGATTGAGGGAGCTGGTCAGGGAAGGGTCGAGAGTCTGTCCCATGTGAGGAAGAGAGAGGTTGGAAGGGACCTCAAAGTCTCTAGTCCAACCACCTGCTCAAAGCAGGGTCGTCTTTGCCATTGAAAAAGAAAAGAAACCAAATGCAGACATTAGGTAGGAGAAACTGTCTAGTTCAGCACCATACCCACTTCTTTCATAAAAACCATACTCTTTGGGGGATTTGCTGCAATGTGATAACATTTATTTCCTCTAAATTATGTCTCCCTATGAACATTTCCTCCAGCTTCTTTTCTTCTGGAATCACCTGAAATATCTTGCAGTCACTCCTCTCACTGAGGAAAAAGACCTACGGTATCCACCTCCAGTTGTAGCTCTCCCAAAGGGTTTTCCCACATGGAACATTTCATATTCCAAGCTCAGTGTAGCAGTGTCCATCATATTTCTAATTTTCCTGCTGTACCTACTGTGGCTGTGTTGTGCTGCAAGTGATACAAAGCAGAAGTCTTCTGTACTGAGTTGTATTTTCAGTACCTGGGCCGATGATAGCCAGCATCTCAGAAGAGTAACTAGGAGTTGAATAAAATTACATGAATGAAAGCATAAATAGGATTGTGGAGCTTGAATAAAGCTCCTGGACATTTCTGACAATTAAGATCTAAGCGCAGTGTTGGCTCTTTAAAAGGAGTCAAGGGAGCTGGACCTCACCAGAAAACAGATAAATACTAATTAGAGACTTGGTGCATCACAGCATAGAAGAAAATGCTGCGTAATGGCAACTTGCAATCCAGAGCTTCCATGAGCAGTTTTTAATTTCTAAGTAGCACTGCTCCCTCATCCGCTGCCTTTCAGGCTGTTGCTTTTCAGCCATACAGGGTGTTTAATTTGGTTCCAGATTGTTTATCCTCTCAGTGTTTCTGTAAGCACTTCAACAGCCTTCTCACTTCTGGCAGCCGTGGTCAGCCTATGCTCCCGAGACAGAGCTCAACTCTGGTGCTCACATGGAAGGAAGCTGTTTGCATAAAAGCTTCACTTAAAACCATTGAAGCCCCGAATTATGCAAGACCCAGAACACACCAGCAGCCTGAAAAGCATTAGCAGCTTCCCCCTCTCCTAAACCATTCTGAAACCCAGTAAGCAGCGGGAAGGTAGTGGAGCAATATTATGTTAGCTGAGCAGGACAGGGTTTTATCTCTAAAGACATGCTTCACAGGGTATGGCTGGAACAGGGTATATTTGCAGTGTTTGGTGATGAAACAGCTTTTTGGATTATCACACTCAAGTTGTTCAAAACACCTGCAGACTCATTCTTGGCAGTTGTCATTTACACATGGAGCAACACACAAGGGAGGGAAATTGCATGTTTTCCTTGAGAACTTAGGAAAACAGAAGAGGGAAGAATCAAATTCTGGTGCCTGTCATTTGATGCATGAGTGCTGATGGACCAGTCTTCTTAAAGTAGAAGAAAAAACACCCAAAGATCTTTAGCTATATGACCCATAAGTACGACCAGATTGCTCTAGTCAGTGACTTGATTTTGATACTGAATTAATTTCCATGTCTTTGATGAGCATTTAATGTTTTATTATCTAATTTTCATTTGAGGCTGAAAAAAGGAGATTTATGGCTCATCGTATCAACATTTATTTTATCCTCATTCTCTGTTTTCTTTAGCCTGTTGCTGGGCAAGCCTTTCTATCTAACCTGATGCTCTTGATTTGTCCATCTTTTCTGCTAAGATTTCTGCCATAGTCACTTACAGAAGGCAGCTCCAGCTACATTTTAGTATCATATTTAGCATTTTATTTATTATAAGATGGTACAGTGGAACTGTTCCTTTCTAACTGCAGTTACTATTGAAGGAAGATAACTGATAATTATAATAAGCTCATGCAACCTTTTCACTCTGAGTATTCCTCAGGAGCAAACCCCAGCTTTTAAAAGCCCTTCTGTGCTGGTTTGTGATGGTAACTGGAGTCAGGCTGTACCCCAGCATCCCTGTGGGAGTCCAGTGGCAGTTGTATTTCAGGCAGCTGACTGATTCCTCTGACTCTGTTTTGAGGGTTACCTTTTTTGTTTGTTGCTTACCCTAAATCTAACCATCAGCTTTTTATTCTACAGATAAAAGTACTGCCATTTTATCACTATCAACTTTTAAACTTCAGTGGCTTTGACTTTACTTTAAAGTCCTACTTTACAATTAATATTTCCCAGGAGAAGAAGGAAAGGATCACAATCTCTCAGCATTAACCAAAATAGAAAGTGATACCTGAAACTAGGGTATAAGCAATTCTCTGACAATTCAGGCTAATGAAGTTTTCTCCGTGAATTGCCACAGAGGCTTTTATGACAGAAAAGAGACCAGTAGTTCCACTGCTGGAGTCCCTGAGTAGAAAAAATGTGCTTTCTTTAACAGTCTAAATTCAGACCTTATTTAAGTGATAAAACCAAGGCAATGATCACAAGATCTGAATGTCTCTTCATAACTTACTAACAACTAAGTGAAAAATCACTTCCCAAAAGCTTCCAGATTTAGTGAATAAAACAGGTCATGTTACTTTCTTCTCCCAGCACATCCTTTGCTATTGAGACATAAGCATGGACTCTAAGGTTGCATTTGCATCTTATACTGATGAACTTTGAAGAGCTACCACAGGTTAGGCTAGGAGAAACACATTCCCTTCAGTAAAATGAATTAAGGTGTTTGCTTTTGTGAACATGATCTTAGCTTCTCAATTTCATTATGAGGCGCAAAAATTCTTATATAGGTGAGATCCTTCATTTTCACCAGCTTGCCTTTTAACTTGAATAAAAATATTATTGCAGGTGAGAGGAAGGGTGAGAGGGGAAGCACAAAGGATCTATTATTCTTATTTTTGAATTCCAAACTTCGTTAAATCAGCGTAAGTTGGCAGTTCTCTGGAATAGAGATAGGCCAGTTTTATACTAGTCTGGGAGAGAACTAGGTACTAATTTGCCTAAAGAAGCATATCAGCTGCAATAAGACTGCAGGACTTGTTACAGTGGTGGAAAACCAAATATCATTAGCTTCCCCTCATTTATTTTACTGTTAGGCTTGCAGCTTTTGTGTTGAAGTGGCACACATGAAAGTAAAAACAGTCTGCTTCTCCTATGTCCCATATTCCACCATGGCACTATTAGCAAAAAAAAAACTAAAATAAGGTGCATATTGCCTTAGAAATAGGTAAGCTGCCATCCACATTTTTCTACAGAAGAGAAAAATGCCTTTTTGCCCATTTAGTTATGGGGATATATTTATTGTAAGGTGAAAGATACAGCTGGCTTATGAAAGGAGAGAACAGAAATGGCATTATCAGGCACTTCTACATAGGCTTTTAAATAGCAATTATCCAAACATTCCTAATGGATGTACTGAGATCACCAGCCTCCCTGTTTCTTAGAACCATAGGCTAGGTGTCATCTTTGAGTTTTATTTATTATTTTATGTATTCTCATGTAGAATAAATTCCCATAGAGTCAGATCATAGAATGGTTTGGGTTGGAAGGCACCTTAAAGATCCAATCCCCCTGCAACAGGCAGGGACACCTTCCATTAGATCAGGGTGGTCCAAGCCCATCCAACCATCTCTGAACACTTCCAGGGAGGTTGGTTCATAACCCCCCTGGGCAATTTGTTCCAGTTTGTTCCAGTTTGTTCCAGTGCCTCACCACCCTCACAGTGAAGGGCTTCCATACATCTAATCTAAATCTACCCCCTTCCAGGTTGAAGACATTACCTGTCGTCCTGTCACTACATGCCCTTGTATAAAATCCCTCTCTAGCTTTCTCGTAGGTCTCTTTTAGGTACTAGAAGTCTGCTGTAAGGTCTCCTCAGAGCCTTCTCCAGGCTGAACAACCCCAACTCCCCCAGCCTGTCCTTGTAGGAGAGGTGCTTCAGCCCTCTGATCATTTCTGTGGCCCTCCTCTGGACAGGCCTCCTCCAACAGGTCCGTTTCTTTCCTGTGTTGGGGGCTCCAGAGCTGGATGCAGTACTCCAAGTGGTGTTCTCATGAAAGAGGAGTAGAGGGGCAGAATCACCTCCCTCAAGACCTTATCACCATGCTTCTTTTGATGCAGCCCAGCATTTGACTGTTTTTCTGGGCTACAAACACACACTGCCGGGTCATTTTGAGCTTCTCATCAGCCAGCACCCCCAAATCCTTCTCTGCAGGGCTGCTCTCAATCCACTTATCGCCCAGACTCTGTGTGTGTTTGGGATGTAGGTTTTCTTACTAGGATTGCCATGAAGCTATTACCAGTACTATTTAGGAAATAATGTTTTATCTTTGACTAATATCTGACAGTTTATCTTGTCCCCATTATTTTTGTAACTCACAAGCTTTATGTCATTACCTAGGAATTGCTGCTGAGTGACTGGAATCGTGACTAAAACTTTGGTCATAGCACCAAGTTTGACTGTTGTGCAGAAGGAGCACTCAGTACCAGGCAGACAGATATATTCAATCACTGAAGAGCAAATCCTCCTTTCTTAGCAATAAGAAAAGCAAACACTGGTCGTAAAGACAGCTGTAATGAACACACCGAGAGGAATTTTGAATGCCTGGTCTAACAAAAGTGGAGTGGGTTTCTCCTCTGTCTTACAACTTGCCCTGTTGTATATTTTGTGCACTTTTCTTTCACTGAACAGCATGATAGCACAAGGTTTCACAGCACTGTATTTTCCATCATGTTAATGACAGGATCTGGCCAAAAGGGTGTCAAATCCCACCTCCAAATCCTGGTGAAGCAGCTGTTGTGCCCAGTGTTCTTATAGGGAATCCAGGGAGGAACCAGCAATTATCACAAATGGGAATTTCAAATGTTAGTGAAGTGAAGATGATCTATTTTTTTCAGACTTCTGCATAATACCTACCCTAAATTTATTATATATTTATACTGCAGTATATAATCCATGTCTCAGTGACAAAATTTAAGTTCATGTATTTCTAATCTTTGTCTTCAGCTATTCCTCAGTCTTAAAATTGCATGGGAGCAAATAAGTCTGCAGGTTTTATGGAATGCAATTTCTATTAAGAAGATAAGGATATTCATTTTAATTGCACAGACATTCTGATTCTCTCCATACAAATATGTGATTTATCCTATAGAGCTCAAGCAACCATCTCCCCATCTATACTTATTGCTAATTCTCACGATGTCCTCAGACTAATAATGCTTTTGTAGAGGACCATTTCCTGCAATCAATCACAGCACCTTTCATCAACCTGCTTTGCCATTTATTAAGCACTAAACAAATGGTCCAAAGCAGGTAAATGGCTGTTTCTGAGGCCAGTACGGATAATTCAAAGCAAGATAATAAATTAGCTTCACATCCTCTGGTTATGTACATTATAATTAAGAGAATAACTATCTGCTAAGTGATAGGGTTCCTATAAAAAATGCAGGGTTTGTATAAGAAACGCAGAGGCCAAAGGGGATCAACGCAGCTAGCTGTGCTCCAAGGATGGCAGCAGTGACTATCAAGTCGTGTCCTTTCACTTCCTTTAAGGAGGTTTCTCTAAAAGGACTTTGGTCACCTTCTGTGTCATTTTGTCTTTTGTACATATTGCCACTGATAGAGCTTTTGCAAAGGCTATAAGAAAAGCCTGACTGACATTTCTGAAAAGCATGTAATTAGCTGTACATTAGCGAGCTTTCAGATAGCAGCTGGAGCAGCTCTGCTTTTTCTAAGCAGTCGACAGAAGCAAGCCATTGTCATGGGTATCAGCGTCCTTTGTTGTAGTTCATCAAATCGCTACGGGGACCACACAATTATATTTGTTTTAAGCGGAGGTCTGACGCATATTTATGGGAACAAGAGGCAAGGTTCAATCTGGCAGGCTTTAAATACACACCTACGGAGAGAAAGTTCAGGTCAGAAGCACTCACCATGCAAAGGTCATTGTGCCTTTTTGTGGTTTTAAATTAGCGACAGAAGAGCACTCCAGCTGTGGTTAAGATCTTATTGTGTCTCCTCTCCCACGATCAAACATCGGAGTGTCAGGGAATCTCCGAGAGTAAAGGCACTTTTAATACATTGGGAGAATGATACTTGGGAAAGGTTCTTCGCTGAGAGGGTGATCAGGGACTGAACAGGCTCCCCTGCAGAGTGGCCATGGCACCAAGCCTGCCAGAGTCCAAGGAGTGTCTGGGTCACACTCTTAGTCATAGGGTTTAGTTTTAGGTCGTCCTGTAGTTGAATTTGATGATCATTATGGGTCCCTTCCAAGTAGAGATATTCCCTGATTCTCTTATTTTATGACAATAAAAGGAGATAGTTCCAATGGTTATTGTATATGAGTCGTATACACTTCAGCTGTATACCACCAACGGTACTTTATTTATAATCAGTTGCTTTATTTTATTTTTTTAATGTGTGACACAGATGAACAATGTGATTTGGATCTCATTTAAATGGTTGGAAAGTCAGTACAACTTTTGAGAGAAGCTGCATGAATGATTTATATTGTCCCCCCCAAAAACAGAGTCAAACCAGACCCAGGAATTTTTGGTGATGCTTTCAGGTAACATAAGTAGATTCTCTCAAAAGAGATGTATGAAATTTCTCTGTGTAAGTTCTACTTTAGATTTTCATGACAAACTCAAATCTCGGGATAGTTTTTCACGTAATTTGATGTGGACGAAGAACCTTTGGAGTGAACTGGCCAATTTATGGGTTGCAACCAAAATAATTTTTTATGACGGCTACTGACATTTGGCAGTTCAACTAAATTCTGCCTTGAGATGTTGGAACATGAAGTAAAATTCATGGGTTGTGAATCTGTGAAAGCTCAGGATGAGAAAGAAGGATTTTACAGCTGAGAAAATTTTCTCTTTTTTTTTTGGTACATGACCTGTAGGGTTTTTTAACACATCCATAAATACAACACAAAGAAAAATGTTTCCTTTTGTCAGCTTTGCACGTCACCAAATAAGCCCAGCAATAACATCTGATCCATCCACCTTCCCCTGACAGGATCCTTAGGTTTCCTTCAACAATTCCTGGCAGACATTTCTTTAACTTGTTCTCAGCTACCCTCCCAGTGTGCTCACACCATGAATGCCAGCACCCATCTATCCTTACAGCCAGAAATTATTTCCCCATGTCTAACCTCCATCTAATCTCTCATCTACTTTACTCATACACTTGAGATCTCTCATTTGCTATTTCTCAGAACACCACAACCCCAAACCATTTTAGCTGGCCTGAAATACATGCAATACATCTTGTCACTCGGACACTGAGTGAAGGATTATGTACTGCAATCAAAATGCAAAGCTCGACATTTATGTCTGTTTCTGCCCTTTATCTGCTGTTTCTGCATGGCTTCTAGCACTGTTTCCCAGCCATGGTTATCAGTTTCAAATGTGGCTATGACTACGATAAGGTTCCTTATGCCTCCATGCAGTCACGAGCCTCAGAAGACCAGAACTTCTGTTATTTTTGACATAGAGAATATTGTTCAGTAAAAGGTGTGGCTGTTATACCCTACAGAAGCCTGCGGTCTTATTTACAAGGCTGTGATACCATTTCAAGGTTTGCTTGTGTAATTTCTGCCTGTAGCTCTTCTGTTATGTTTGAGACTTACCTCTGAGGTCATGTGAAGTAGCAAATGTCCCCTGTTACCTGTTATTAGCAGGAGAAAGCTCTTTTATGATGGTTCCCAGGCACAACTTTAGCTTATATATAACAGTCATTATATTTGAAAATCATAGTCCTTGCCAAGCTTTTCTGTGCTTCCTATAATTAAAATTTGTAGTGTTTATCTTATTTTGCATAGCTCTGTACAAGAAACACTGTAGATAGACAATTTGCCATTTGGAAGTGGTAGAGAAAGGGTTTCATTCAAAGCTTTGTATTGCATATCGTGGGAATTTCAGTTGCCACAAATCTATTATTGCTGCGACGAGCAGCACCTACTCTGCAAGTTTCAGACACTGCTTTGCCTTGACAGAGACCGTGGAGTGATCAGCTGCTTAGGTAACTCAGGGGACCCAAGAAGATGCCTCTCTGAACCCATTGATCTATAATAACCACACCAAGGACAGAAGTTTGACAGAGCTGAACATGACATTCAGATTAATTTGTATTTGTTGATTTAAAATGTGATTGTTTGCATGACAAATTATACATTAAAAATGATCTAAAACTTTCAAAACCATGAACTTTGCTTCTTTGCAGTCCTTCAATTTGAAAAGGTGAAGCAAATCACACATATGGGTTGGTATCTACAAGGTAGTCGTTGAAATGCCTTTTGCAGTCCTAAGTATTGTCCTGGAGAAGAAATTCTGTGCAATGCAAAGCGAAAGCAAACGGAAAGGAACTTGAGATGCTATTTATGCTTCAACAGCACGACATCCCAGCAGATGTACTCACTCAGGATATTAAAACACTCGCTGTGCCTCAAGGAGTGCCCCGACTTTCATCAAGAATTTCATCAGCACAATTAAACGGGTTTTGCCTTTCAGGAGTAATTCCAGGAGTTAACTCCATCAACCAGCCTATTTTAGTAAATGTGTGGTTTATGTACGTGTAAAACAACTTTTCAGTTTGTAAATCTCTGCTGATAGTTGATAAGCAGCCTCTAAACAAACGCAGGTTCTAAAATGAGGCTCTAATAACGGAGTCTAATTTGTCTTAAGTCCCTGAATTCCTGCAGTACATGTCAGATGCCTGGTAGGTGATTCACAGCTTGCTGACTAAAATGGAAAAGAACCCCTGGGTTACTGGAGCTAATAAATAACGTTGCAGTTTTATGCTATTAAGTGCTGCTGAAGTGCTATAAGGTAAGAATGACAGAATCAACTTTTTTATTCTTTGTTAGGGATGCACAGCGTTAATGATTTAACACTGACACTTCTCACACAAGGAGACACCTTTCCCTCCTGAAGAGCCCCATGGCTGGTTGATCAGATTTACCACAGATCTGTCACCAACCAGCCCTGGGCTCAATGACACCACTGTTTGAAGAATGAAAAGGAACTTCAGTGCAAAAAGTGAAAATAGTTTCCTTTGCTGGTTGAAAATGTGGGGAGAGGGTGAACTTCCTAAATGCTACACAGAAATGTAGAGCTAAAACATTTTTTTTCCAGCAAATATGCTTGATAGAACTGTTGGAAAATCACAAATGGATACATTCCAGAGTGAACTCCAGGTATAGTGAAGGGTGAGACAAAAGCAGAAAGGGACCAACAGCAGCACTAGAAAAACACATTCTTCAGCCACTATACACAGTTCTTGCTTATAGAAAATATACACAGTCCTTGCTTATAGAAAATAAAGCAGCACTTTTTCAAAAGCACACAAGCCCTTTGTATTTAGTGCATTCGGCAAGATAAGGAATGGCAATCATTTCTAGAAATCTTTCTAGTGCAAATTTGCAGAAATAAATTTGTCAGCCTGTCTAAATGTATGCACCTTGTAATTTTTGCATGTATGCATTTTGTAATTTATTGCAGAGAACAAATTCTCCCTCATTATTTTAAGAAAGACTTTATCTCCTCATTGATTTTGGTGCTTCTGAATGTTTTTATATGAAGATGCAGATAAGAATTGCACCAATATCAAGATACTTGGAGGATTAGATTGTAGGCTGTAGTCCTGCAATTTGTTTCCTTCAACTGCTGACATCTTTTCTGTCTTCTTACAGAAACTTTTCAATATATTTAAGCATTTTGCTAATCTCTTCTTTTGCTGACACTCAGAATAGTAGCCTTCATGACATCTCACCTCCAGCCATCAGAGTTCTTTCACTTTTTATTGTACTATAGGGTACTGCACAACACAGAAAAGCTTTCGTTATTGTAGAAAACAACAACAGTTGTACAGGAGTTGTGTTTCCTCTGAAATGATCCAGGAAAACACAACCGTATCAGTCTACAGATTGTCTTTCCAATGTGTAGAAAAGCAAAATCCCAGGTGTTTTTCACATGACAGTAAAATATGCCACCATCAGATCCCTAAGCAATGGAATTCCCATATCCTTACCACCTCAGACCATAGACTGGCATTAAGATCCATTTAGGCTATAAAACAATACGACAGTGAAATGAAAACCCTTTCATGTTGAAACATCTTGGATGATGAAAATTAATAGCAAAGAGCTCATGCCATTCCGTAGAGGGTGGAATTATCCTCCAAAATCTCAGCAGTACCACCTCCCACTTGGCATAGAGATGGAAGCTCTGTTATTGTCATTGCCATAATCATATTATTTATAGACTGTTTGCAGATGAGGCAGCTGTGTGTGTAGTTGTCTATTTCAGCTGGAAGTAGAAGGCTGTGGAATCAATACTGTTCAATACAACTAGCAGGCTTGGAGGTGTGACTGAACCACATGAGCCCACAGGCTCACCTGGACTTGATAAATGAGGAGCTGAAGCGGGGAGAATCCAGAAAGGGCTGGAAGGACATCCTTCAAATGCCACTGCCTGCATGTAGGTCCCTCTGAGTGTGACTGACAGAGCATGGGTGCTTTGCCCCCTCCTTCACAGCCTTATCTCCACAATGCTTCTTATCTCTTCCCCTCCGGGCACTCACCCATGAGCTTCCTTGCCTCTCCTTATTCAAGGTATTGCTAATCACATCCTTTAACTTCATTCTTCATAGGACAGGGGGCTCTCTGCTGTGATTTCTTACTATTTTACATTCCCAAAGTTGTCTAAGCAGTCCTGTCACACCACGAGTTTGATCCTCCTTTTGAAGCACATTCCTGCCATACTTGACTGCTCCTCAGCTGCTTCTGCGCCTCTGCCTATTCCAAGAGCCAACAGAAAACCTCCTGAGCTGATTAACCCAGACACTAGAAATATTCCAAGCTTAGGAACAAACTGGCATGGATGTTCCCCCGCTGAGGTCAAGGATAAACTGATCCTCTGGAGAGGTCTGCCGCTGAAACCATTTCTTGTCAGCTGGCAAGACAATCTGGGTATCTTTCCACTCAAAAAGCTGTTAATGTCACCAAGCAAGGGAAATTAGCCTGCTGCAGTGCCTATTTCTACTGTTACCCCTTACAAGACTTGACAGATCTACATCCTGTGTTTACATCAACTCAATATTCTCCCTGTAAACACAGAACCAGTTCATTAAATCTTTAGCGATTTTTAAAGTAAGCTTAATTTATTATATCAGTCTTGCATATTGCATTCCTGAAGATGTCATACCACAATTCACTAGATCAGAGAGACAGCTGGGAGAGGAAAGGATTTTTTCTTACAGTGCTAGTGACAAAGGACTTAGATCAGCAGCAAATATTTTGACCGAGTATCCTACTTCCCTAAAAAGCTTTAAAGAATGCCATTTAGCCAAGGGATACTTTCCTGTGATATAGTGGGGTTATATTCTGCTTTTAGGGCTGAATCCATCAGTGCAGATTCTGAGACAATTTCTCAGGTGTTGTGGACTAAATCTTTCTGTAAATAACATTCAAGTAAATATGAAATAGTTCCACTGTTGTCACCGTTGGAAATCTAACAGTGGCAAAAAACACAAGGCAATGTTTCTTTTCCGCAGAGGAAAGGTTAGAAAAAGTTACAGTGACTGTGGAATTACCTCTCTAAATGCTCAGTGGGTATGCGTGTGAAATACTCTTTATGGTGGTCATCACGAAGAGATGTTGTTACAGGCACACAGGGCTGTGAATTTCCTAATTCCCGTTAAACTGTGAGGGAATTTCCTAAATTCTGGTGAAAAGACAGGCTTTGGTGGTATGCCACAGATCTCAGCTCAAGCGTTAACCCTGGATAAAGAGAAGGGAGCAAAGAGGTCTGAGTTCAGAGGAGCTGAGTGAGAGCAAGGGGAATTGTACCTCTGTGTTTTGAAACACGGCATGAGCAGAACTGGAGGACATTGCTCCTTCCAGCAAAGGTCCATGCACCCTGGGCAGAAAGCAGTCCCTCGGCTCCTGCACACAGACCTACTGCAGACAAGGCAGACCTGAAAAGCCACAGTTTAGTTTTTAATCTACATTAACTCCAACTTGCCAAAGGTCTCCTCTAGCTGACTACGGAGCTGAGCAATTTCCTTTGCTGCTTCTTTTCTACATGGTTGCCTGGATACTTGGTCTCCTTGAGGACCTGGCTGATTAAAGTGCAGTTGCAATTTGGTGATTTGAAGACCCTGATCTGTCATCTAGATACAGAAATCCTCAGGAAAAAAAAAGAAAAAAAAGAGTGATTTGTCAAGCACCTGCTTTAGTGTTTACTTGGACACAGTTGTCGACAAGAAAACTCAATGATTTAGGAATTTCTCTTATGTTGATAAACATACTACACATGAAATGAAGTTCAGTGGCATTAACTCGCCAAAGCTGCACATTTTTTGTCACTCTCTATTCCTATCCTCAGTCTTGCTCTTGTTTAATGTACAACCTAGTGGCTGCTTCCAGAAGCAGGCACAAACCTTTCCCAGTGTGAGAACATCACAGGATAATCAGTATGTTGTGACCCTGTATTCTCAGGGCTGTCACAGGTACCACTTTTGATATAATGCTCGGAAAGAAGCTGCAATAAACACACCAAAATGTATCAAGATAGGAGCAGCACTGGGTTTGTGTTTTTTCAGATCATACAGACTTCAGAAACAGCAAAATTTCCTTCTTGTTGGCCAGGGTTTGTTGCCAGCTTTGCTCTCTCCTACAACTGCAATGTATTAAGCAGTAAAATTGTCCAGAATTGGAATCCGATAAATGAATACACAGCATGCCATGAAGGTATCTGAAGCCTGCAAGAACTTTCCACCACATGAAAGCAAATAAATAAAGTTTCCATGAAAACAAGACAAAACATGATAAACATAGGATTTTGAAAGTCTTTCCACAGCATATTTTTTTTCCTCCATGCTTGGCAGAGTCGGGAGGTATTTAGAAGAGGAAATCCAAGACAATCAATGAAGACGAGACACTTTGCTAAAAAAGTCAATTCCAGGGTGTATTTATCAATTTTATGTTTAACTGAAATTTCTATCTGACATTTAGTAAAACTTTCCTGTTCTGAGTTTAGGCAAAACGATTAAGATATTGTGAAAATATTCAGTCTCCAGAAACCAAAAAGAAAATACACTTAATAATTATTTCCAGTCAATTTGCTTACAGCTTCATGGGAAGAACTTAGAATTTTATAACCTGGGTAGTCATCTAAATAGTATGCTTTGGGGTCATTTTTGTTTTCTTTAGAGTAAAGAGAGTGTTACATCTATTGCCAGCAATGGTTAAAATTCTCTGAAGTCTTTAATTATATCTCCCTTAATTTCTAATTATCCATGATTTTTGTTAAGCCTTTGAAATTTTTTCCACCCATTCAGCTGCTTCTGAATTACAGCAAGACAAATAAAATGCCCTTCTCTTTTCAGTAAATTTTAACGTATCTTCTTTGCTCCCTTGTAACTCAAAAACGCGGATTTGTTACAAAGCAGAGCTTCCGAGGCCATCAGCTTTCTATCCTTATCCAGCAATACCTGAGGTATGTGCATGATCTTAGCACATTACTGAATACACTTGAGGATATAGAAGAAGATGTCTTTGTTAGGAACAATACCACGTGACTGTATTACTTGTATTTAGAAACTCATGATCAGTTTCTCATTTATTCATATTCATTTCCACTACTTTAACTTTTGTTTAACTTTATAGCTATGATCTTTCCTTCCAAATAAAAGTAGTTATGCAGTATATGAAGTTGGGCTCAATATCTAGCCTTGCTTCCAACATTAAAAGCACGTGGAGAGAAGTAGCTGTTGCCTTCCTGTTGCAAAAAGTGCATCTCGCTGATGATGACAAGTGAAAAGCTGGATGCTGAAAGTCAGGCATCTAAATAAGCTCGATTCCATCTGGTGTGAATGCATATACAGCTTTTATTTAGGTACTGAACAGTCTTAGCAAGCTGTACTGAGAGACAGCAAAATATTGGGAAAATAAATGCTTTGTGCCTTTTGGGAGAGAAGGCACAGCTCAACATTTATTATTTTTTAATTCCAATTAACTGTACTGAGATTAATCTCAGAAGACATTAAGCAAGAAGATGACACAGCCCTTAAAAGAAAGTGAAAAAAAAACCCAAGCCAACAAAACCAACAAATAAATGTCAATATATTTCAATGTTACAAAATCTCCTATGCACGAGGAGCTGCATTTCCCATTTATAGACCTTTAGGAGATTTTAACACAGGTTTTCTGACTGCACAACTCAGGGTACTAAAAAGAGGTGGCATGTGTGGGAAAAGAATAGGATAATGAAGTGAGAAAACAATCTCATTCTTACAGCGCTGACTGATTGGCCTCAGTCAATCTTCAGAAAACTAAATATAGAAAGGTTCAAAGAGGATTAAATCTGCAGTAACTGAGGGTGTCTAAAGAGGTTATGAAGTGAACATAAAGTTTAATTAATTCAATAGATGAAAAACTGCTTAATAACATAATTACTTAAATTTATTGCAGATATTTCATAATATGTGCAAAATGAACACTTTAACCCTGGAATTACCAGCTGCATGATCCACTCCTTTCTGCTGAATTCACTTAGTTGTTAATTATTATTATTATTATACATTTATTATTATTCTTCTGTGATTTTAAAATGTGTACTTTGATTTAGACCTCTTAAACAAACCTCTTTATTGATGAAGAAAAAAAAGAATTGATAAATTTTAATTCAAAAATAACAATTTCCATTGTAGAAATGCATAGGAAACCTGGGTGATGCTGGGTGTGAGGATATCATTTCAGCTCTAACTTCTGGTGAAGGATCCATCCACTCTTATACAGAAATGAGAATAACTTCAAGATGTACTACGTCTTTTCCTGCGAGGTAGCACAATTCCATTACCATAGAAACCTAAAATACAAATCCTATCTTAGCTCAACAGAAAAATATGTGGCATAACTGGGTTCCCATGAGCTATGCTTCACTGTAAATACAGAAATCCACATGCAGCCACACATCTCATGCACCACCTGGGTTCTGGTTGCTCTTAAATACTGAACACAGTAAACATCATAGGCTCACAGACTCTTTATGGGATAATACGCTACCTTTTCTTCCTCTTAAATGTGTCGGGAGATTTTCAGAGTTACTATTGCTACTCCATTTCTGCTTTACCCTTGTTTCAGTTGTATCTGCAAGCACCTGGTTCAGATCAATTTCTCTTACTGCTGCTGAGGATGTGAAAAGATGGGGGTTTCCCCCTGAAGATCTTTCATAACCAATAACTTAACTGTGCCATCAGAAGGAAGCTTGTTGTTGGACAGCATTTTATGAACTTAATGAACGTTCATTTTAGAAGTCTGTCCTGGAGTTTTTGCCCACTTAAAATACTACAAGTTTTTAATGCAGTTTCGCTCTCTCGAATTAGATGCTGAGAATAAACTGGGAGCTTTGAAGATTATCTGATCATTGGGCAATTGGGAGTATGCAGAGAGAAAGAGCTTTCTGAAGGATCACGGGGCTAAAAAAAAAATTAAAGAATACTTGGTGATGTGATCATTTGGATTTTGCCCCAGCTATTTAATCTGTATTTGTTGATAAATTTAATCCCCTGCTTTCAGAAAGCTTTGGGGGCAGATAAAAAAGATGTTTCTTTCCCTAGTCACACTTTCCAAAGCACCTAAATGCCCAGTACCTTTAACAATGGATTTAAATAATTTGGTTACACTGAAGAAGCCTGTACTTTCCATGGATTGAGTGGCAAGGCACATTAACACACAGAGGTGTCTAAACCGAGCAGTAACCTACGTGTATCTTCACTAGGAACGACTTTTAGGTAACCCCAAGGGTGGTTTTGCTTTCCTTTATTCAGAGAAGCTGCCCCTCTGATAAGGGGCTCCTTTGTCCCTCTGTCTCCAGACTGAAATCAAAGATTTTGGGGGAATGAGTCTCTCTATGTACTGATTACAAGCTCAAAGGATGGATAATGACCTACATTTTTGTGTTGATGATGTCAGTATTAGGTCTAACTATTATCATAATGACATCACCATGAATTTGTACATCCAACAGTGTTTTGACTTTTCCACTGTATCTTATGGCTGATGTTCAGGTGTCTTCAGTATATTTCAGGCAGATGGGCAATGGATTTTTATCATATTAGGTCAAGACAGCGGGTGGCAATGGCACGGAATAAAACTACTCAGGTGCCTGTGGTTTTAACCCATAAATAAGATAACCCCATATTTATCTCAGTGTTATTTGTTATGCATTAGAAAACCTCCAACTTTGAAAATGCAATGCAGAATGACAGTTGGTGAAGCTGTTGTCAGATATGCATTTTAAGGTATCATTCTTTGACCTATGAGTGTGGATTTCCCACTGTTATTCATGAGCTTTAAATCAAGCCTTACAAAATTCCTGCCTGAGAAACTATAATTATTTAAAAGAGAAGGAGAAGAGGGCTGAACCATCCCAACCTACAAATGTGGTTTAACATTTAAATACCTATGGTGCGTGGATCAGATTTCTTAGCAGCTTTAAGAGCCTTTTATCCCTCCTTACAAAGAAGCCATAATTCAGGTGAAAATGCTAAAAGGAGAACTCACTTTCATATGCTTCCTACTCACAGAACGCCAGAAAGGGCAGCAGGAGAAATCTTTTACCCTTCAGTGCTGTCAGATCCACTGAGACCCAAAAATACACGGAGCAGCTGTAATGAAAATTCCTCCCAGAAAAGTTCTCTGACTCAGGGAAGCGGTGGTGCCTCTCTCTTCTCTCTGGCACAGAGCTCTAGTGCAACACAGACTCCGGACAGATAAATAGTATTACTTTTTATCATTAAAGAAGGAAGATTTGGTTCAAGACAGATCCTGTCACCTTTAGACTTAAAATATTCCATACTTTCTGAAGGAAAAAAACATCTCGCTCATTTACATTTTTTAATAGCAACAGCCAAGTGCTCACCTCCTATAAATAGCATAATTGCGAAAGAAGTCAAGGATGTTTAAAAAGATCAGTCATAACCTCTTGAATAAAATACTTCATATATTTAGTTTTTAACCCCGGTTCTCGATCCATTATCATCAAGATTAATCAACTAATATTCGGATATGAGGAAATACTGAGGAGTCATAATTGCACAATGCTAATCAAAGACAGGAAGAGTGTTAAGAAAATTAAAAAAAAAAAGAAATGGGATCAGAGTTTTTTTCAGACTTTTTTTCCAGACATTTGTGCATACCAATTTTCATCTGCCTATGTGACCTGACTAAGCAGGTGATGAGTGTTTTCAAATTATGAGTCAACAACAGTGATGTGAATAAATGAAACACTGGCTTAAAATAGTCAAAATTACCTTTGAATGACTTCTCCTCAAAAAAAAAAGAAAAAGATGGACAAATATGGTCTTTCTCAACTCAGGTTACATTAAACTTGTTTTATTTGTGTCAACATATTTTAGATCAATAAGCAACTTTTTGTTCCTAAAAGAGGAAACCAATTAGTGTTTTTAGGAGTTGGTAAAGGAGTTTCTAGATGTAAAAAAAAATCATCTCAACAACTGTTTTTATGTTGACTTTGACATATTTCTGTTATACCACATGGATTCTGAGTCAAAAGAAGTTGAACTTTGGAACCTCCTCCTAAAGCAGAGCATCTAAGAAAGTATGTTAAGTGTTTTCCTTGAAGCCTTGACCCAGAAAAGCTAGGATCAAGGAAGGAAGGCTATCTTGCTAAGGAAGTACTCCAAATACGACAGCTATTATTCAACATTTCTTGAACTAATCCGAATCTCAAAAAAAGTACAAGTCTCAAATAGATTAATCATCTGGAAAAATGAATATATGTCACAACGAAAGGAATTCCAGTACTTCCAACTGTTAATATATTTTGCTTGTCTAATTCCAGCACCATTT
>JANHFX010012188.1:14470-29613 GCA_027560015.1 Chloroceryle amazona | reverse complement strand
TATGCAGACTCTGTTTCGGGGTGTTTCTTTGTACCATTGCATTTCTCTTGGTTTTTTTGTATTTCTGACTTGAGTCCCTCGCCGTTTTGCTTTTCAAACCAATACAACTGTACACAAAACAAAAGCATTTGATTTTCACTCTTAAGGAATAGAAATCTTCTGGTTCATTTGTAAGTTTTCTTATTTGCTCAGTAGAATCCAGAGTGTACATACAGATATAAATGTGCATCTGCTCTCCCACAATCATCTCAAGCTACTGTTTTAACTAAAAGTCAGCTGGATCAAATTTTACTATAGGAGTATTTAGCTTTTAAGTTCATTCTGGAACATTTATCTCTCATAAATGGAAGTGAAAATATGAAAGAAGTTACTGGAAACTATCCTGTTAGGGTTACGTGTATCAATACAGATGAGCTAAGGAATTGCTTATGAAACAGAAGCGAGACAGCAAGGGATTTATTAGTAAATAGCCAGACAAAAAACAAATTACAGACAAGGGAACAGTTTTGAGTTTCTGTTCTTCTTTCTTTGCCTTTTTTCTGTTCTGTATCTCATTTAAGCCTTTTAAAATAATGATGTAGAGAGACCAGCAGTACTATGAGGCTTTCATACTTAAATATAAACTACCCATGCCTCTCTGCCTTTCAGCAGATGACAAATTAGGTGGAGTAAAACAGATGTATACTGATGACCCAGTAGCTCTGAAAAGTAATGTTTACTTGTGGAACACTTTTCTCCTTTTTCTTAGTTCCTTTTGCATCTTTCTTTTTCCTCAGCTCCCTCCTCCTATAATTTTAAATTTTCTCAGGAAAAACACTTATTGGGAGTGTCAGTGCAAGATGGCTAAAGGCTGCTGTCATAGTCACTGCTTACATGCATCATGCTTAACTGAACTATCATGATTTGTGCTCTCCTGCCCCTTCCTTTTGCCAGAGCATCAGATCTAAAAGCATTAGTCAATTCATCCCCCTCTCATTCTTCTCTATTTAATTTTATGCTTGCAAAACAGACTCATGATTTGGAAAAACTGAGTTCCATCTTTAAATGTTATCCCCCATAGACAGGTGATGTAAATACAGAATTACAAGACTGGAAGCTCAAGAAGTTTATCCAGCAGGCTTTTCTGTCTTAAAAAGAAGCCAATAATGCAACGTTCAGTTATAATGAAAACTGAAGTGGCTAAAAACTGAGACAAAGTGAATTCATGAAGATATTTTCAGTTATGAAAAGAATTCACTAAGAAAATTTCACCTGGGGAATAGGAAGCCAGGACAAAGCTTTTCTTTAAAAGTGTTAGCTTAAGAAGAGGAGAAATGTCAATATCCACCACAAGTATGAGGCAAAATGTAGGATGATGTAATAAAAAGATGACTATCATTACTCCTCTGCTTCTGTAAGATCACAGATAACAATGTAGTTATCTATGCATTATCAGTGCCCTGGAGGCCTCACTCTACTGTAATACAATATATCAGACTGTGTGCAGAGGAAGGGAAGTAGCAGTGGGTAGGAAGGCAAGGTTCTGTGAAAATACAGAACCTCTTGTCAAACAGACATATTCAGGAAGATCCTTAGATCCCACTTTTCACAGATATGTGAAGTTCTCCCATTTCTCCCCTGACCAAAGGAAGAAAAATAAAAATTATGCAAAATAATCCCTCTTCCTTTGAAAACCTTCCCACAGCTTTTTCTACAGGCACTTAACACTAGTACACAGGAACACGGTACATTTTCCTCTTTTTCCTTCCCACGGGAATACAAGTATAAAAATATATTAAAATGTTAAGATTTTGTGAAAGAAAAAATACATTAATCACATTTTTAATTTGCTCTATTTTCTGTGTGCTCTGTTTAAAAAAATGCTTTGCAATCAAAAATCCCAGTAAAATAAAGGAAAAATGTACCCATTTACATGAACTAGTCAGCAGATTAATAGAACTAACAAAGTCATTAGTTCCAATACACATAAAGCAAATATTTTTTCTAAGTCTTTTTTAAGTCAGTAGTAAGTTTTGTTTTATTCCATGGCTGTTGGCTACTCATCACCTTTGTATCCCCAGTTCCAAGGTATGGGTCAGCAGTCATGGGTTAACTGAATTCACACTGGACTACAGGAAGCATAATGTAGGTGGAATATTTAACATAATTGTGGCCGCAATAATAATTGTAAGAATAAAAAGGACAAAACTTGAAGTTGCACATCAAATGGAGCACATGATAAGTGTTTAGGCAATATTATACAGGAACTTAATTCAACAGATAAAACTCTCTCTTGCTAAAGGCAAAGATGAACCAGACGAATATTTAACTGTCACTGAAACCCTCCTTTTCTTGTTGGGCTTCTTGTAGATACTACTTCTGGGTCTTCTTCCTGACCGAAACACTTTCTTTTTGTAACTGGTACCAAATGAAACTAAATTTATCCCCATTTGAGGATCTTTCTCTGCTTATCCTTATTAATGTGTTAAAATAATATCTACTTACAATTGTCTCACATTCAGAATTCCTACCATTAGAAATGTATATTATTTTGATGTCTTAACAAGTATCTACTTATGATAGTGGCATAAGACTATCTATGACTTAGAAAATTATATCATTACTTTTAAAAATAATCAACTTGTTGAAATGTAATCACTTGCAGGACCTTACTACAGTACTCTGAGTGATTTAAGTTAAACATCGGTCTTTTGGTCAAATGGCAGTATTTAAATTATTTCAATTTTGAGAAATTACAGTACTCAGTTTTAAGGGCAATATTGGTCAAACCTTTTTGGATGAATAAAAAATGTGTTTTATCATATATCCAAAGATAAGTGGCCTATTTCAGACTAGCTTAAAAACATATGAGAATCTGCAGTCCTAATCTTGAAATGCAAGTGAATTCTTTACCAAGAAATGACAAAAAAATTCCTATTTTTTTCTCTGTGCAAAATGGGAATCAAAAGCTAATTCCTAGTGGATAGAGTTGGAACTGTGATAGTCTTTTAGATTTTCTATGCATTTAAGATGCTGAACATGGTTGATTGTGAACTCTGAACCAAATAGATCAATGCTGACCATACTTCAACATGTACCATGAAAATAGACATATGACAGGATTCATATGTATTTTTCCCTAGTGCTATACCATGAAAAAGACATCATGGGATATGATTGCGTGGTGGGTTAACCCTGGTGAATACCAGGTGCCCACCAAAGCCACTCTATTGCTCCCCTCCTCAGCTGTATAGGGGGAGTAAAATTCCAACCAAAGGCTCATGCATCAAGACAAGGTCATGGAGGTCACTCAGCATCTACTGTCACAGGTGAAGCAGATTTGTCCTGAGTTAAAAAACATAATTTATTTCCAAACAAAATCAGAGATATAAGAAGAAATTAACCCAAATCTTAAAACACCTTCCCCCCATCCCTCCCTTCTTCCTGGTCTCAACTTCACTCACAATTTTCTCTACATCCTCCCACCAGTGGAAAAAAGTGCAGCCTCAGCAACTCCGCAGATAACACCAAGATGAGTGGTGCAGTTGACAAGGCTGAGGAAATCGACAAAATCCAGAGGGACCTTGAAAGTCTTGAGGAGTACAAACCTCATACAGTTCAACAATGCAAGTGCAAGGTCATGCACTCAATTCAGGACAAAACCCCAAATTAGTACAGACTGGGAGATGAATGGATTGAAAGTAGCCCCGTGGAGAAGTATTTGGGGATATTAGTTGATTAAACTAACTGCATATGGTCCAGAAATATGTGCTTTCAACCCTGAAAGCAAATCATATCCTGGGCTGCACCAGATGTGTGGTCAGCAGGTTGAAGGAGGTGATTCTGCCCCTCTACTCTGATGTCTTGACATCCCACCTGGAGTCCAGCTCTGGAGTCCTCAGCATAAGAGAGACAGGAACATGTTGGAGCAGGTCCAAAGAAGGACCACAAAAGTGTTTAGAGGATTGGAACACCTGTCCTATGAGGTCAGTCTAAGAGCCTGGAGAGGAGAAGGCTCAAGGGGACCCTTATTACAACCCTTCAATATACAAATGGGGCTCATAAAAGAGACAGAGAGACATTTTTTACTACATCCTGAAGTGACATGACAAGGGGCAACAGCTTTGAACTGAAAGAGGATAGATTTAGGTTGGACCTAAGGAAGAAATGTTTTATGATGAGGGTGGTAAGGCACTGGAATAGGTTGCCCAGAGAAGTTCTGCAAATGATCAGGCTCAGGTTGCTGGGGCTTTGAGAAACCTGAACTACTGAAAGTTGTCCATAATCATGGTGGGGGGTTGGACTAGATGATATTTGGTAGTCCCTTTCAACCCAAACTATTCTATGAGCCTATGACTTTGACATACATATTCCATTCCACTGCTGCTGGAGGACTTCAGTTCACAGAATCACAGAATCTGGGGGGTTGGAAGGGACCTCAAAATATCATCTAGTCCAACCCCCCTGACAGACCAGGACCACCTAAGTCAGGTCACACAGGAATGCATCTAGGTGGGTTTTGAATGTCTCCAGAGAAGGAGACTCCACAACCTATTTGGACAGCCTGTTCCAGGTCTCCATCACCCTCATAGTAGAGAAGTTAATCCTTGTGTTGACGTAGTACTTCCTGTGGCCCTGTTTGTGACCATTACCTCTCCTCTTATCACAGGGCACAATGGAAATTAGACTGGCCTCTTCTACTTGACACCCACCCTTCAGGTATTTGTAAACATAAGATCCCCTCTCAGTCTTCTCTTCTCCAGACTAAGGAGCCCCAGGCCTCTCAGCTTTTCCTCATAAGTGACATGTTCCAGTCCCTTCATCATCCTTGTGGCCTTGTGTTGGATTTTATTCAATTTCCCTATCCCTCATGAACTGAGGAGACCAGAAATGGACACAATACTCCAGAGGTGGTCTCACTAGGGCAGAATAGAGGGCAAGAAGAACCTTCTTCAACCTGCTGGGCACACTCCTTTATGCACCCCAGGATGCTATTGGCATTCTTGGCCACAAGGGCACATTGCTGTCCCATGAATACTGTCAACCAGGACTCTCCAGTCTGTCCAGGTCTTGCTGAATGTCAGCACAGCCTTCCAGTGTATTAGCCACTCCTCCCAATTTCATATCATCAGCAGACTTGCTGAGGGTGTACTCTGTTCCTTATCCAGGTCATTGATGAAGGTGCTGAATAAGACTGGACCTAGTACTGATCCCTGGGGTACACTGCTAGCTACAGGACACCAGGTGGACTCTGTGCCACTGACCACAACCCTCTGAGCATTAATGTTTATCCAGTTCTCAACCCATCTCACTATCCCCTCTTCTAACCCACACTTCTTGATCTTACCCATGAGGATGTTAAGGGAGACAGTGTCAAAAGCCTTGCTAAAGTCAAGGTAACAACCACAGCTCTCCCTAAAACTACCTATTCCTAATGTTAGGAATGATGAAGATCAGAAAAAGCTAACAACTCTTTTTCTTCCCTAGAAGTAAATTTAGTACTTATACAATAAACCCAGGGAACATCACTGAATGCCAAAAAAACTGCAGTCAGGGAGTACTAATGCAAAAACAAACAAACAAACAACAACAACAAAAATAAAAGCAAGCAAACAAACAAACAAAAACACCACACCAAAACAAACAAACAAACAAAAAAACCCCACAACTTAATTAATTAGGTAGTTTCATGTTCTCAGTTTGGACTGTCCAATCTGACCAGAAACCTTTCCACTTTTGAATGTTTCTTTTATTAACAATAAAGCTCTTCTGTCTTGAGAGTCCAATGTTGTTTTTTTATGAAGATTTTTTTTTCTGTCAAGAAAATTATTCTGTTCCAGAAATCTGGACTAGGGACTCTACATCCTAGCAATTTCTTTCATGATTAAAGTCTGGATCTGTTGGCCTTAACTGAATGTCATTTATTTCCATCAGGCAAGAATCCAGCATTGCTATTTAGTCTACATGATAAAACCAAAAACTGTATTATACTAAATATAATGTGAAACTGGTATGTAATATATTACATCATTAGATATTAGCTTGAACACTTCATTACATGCTATCCTAAACATCAGTGTCCATTGGACACTGTATTCATAGTTAGAAATTCTCTGAAGTCTGAGCAAAAGGTGTAAAGTATAAGTTTTATTTCTAGACAGTTTTTGAGAAAATAGCACAAAAAACTGTCTTGGAAATTACTGGGGGGGTCATATCAAGAATGCCATAGAAAGACTAACAAACCTTATACATCCCACTGACTAATATCCATGGCTGCTGTTTCATGTGGGCACCAGTGATACAGCCAGAAGGAATCTGAGAAGTATCAAGAGGGACTACAGAGCCCTAGGGACACAGGCAGTCTTTTCATCAATCCTCCGAGCCAAATAGAAGGGGCTTGAAAGTGCCAGTCAAATTGGAAAAGCCAATAAATGGTTACAACAGTGGTGTCACAGACAGAGCTTTGGTTACTTGGACCACAGGACTTGCTTTGGTGAATGTGGTCTGCTGGGGCCAGATGGATCCACTCTCAGAAAAGGGGGAGAGTTATTTGGACACAGGCTTGCCAATTTAATAAGGAGTGATTTAAACTAAAGTTGCTGAAGGATCAATTCAATCCATCCCACTTAAAGGCTAGTGCCAAAAATAGATTCTGGGCCTGGAAAAGGATAACAGGCCAGCAGGAATGCACCTGAAGTACATGATAATGGATTCCATCCAGTTAGTCAACTTCAATGGGAGCCCAACTTAAATGCCTTAAATCAAAATGAACAGAGGAAAGAAGAGTGCACACCTACATCACTGAGACATTGTGGGATAGTCCCTATAACTGGAGCATGAGAGTGGATGGATACAAGCCCCTTATGAAAGACAGGCACAGGAGAAGAGGAGGGATTGTCGCCTTCTATGTCAGTAATCAGCTGGCATCCATGGAGATTGGCCTGGAGGTGGATGAAGAGCTGGAGGAGAGTTTATGGTTCAGGGATGAAGGGAAGGCAGAGGAAGATGCTATCACAGTGGGGGTCTGCCATCTGATGAGGAAGACCAAGCATATGAGGCCCTCTATAGACAGATAGGAGCAGCCTCATTTTCCTAAACTCTGGTCCTCATGGGGGATTTCAACCACCCTAGTATCTATTGGAAGGATGGCATAGCAGGATACCAAAAATCCAGAAGTTTCCTGGAGCACATCAATGACAATTTTCTTCTACAAGTGGTAGAGGAACCAAGGAGAAAAGGAGTTATTATGGACCCTGTTCCCACTATCAAGGAGGGGCTGGTGGGTAACATGAAGATCAAAGGTAGCCTTGGTTATGGTGACCACAAAATCATGGAATTCAAGATCCTCAGGGCAACAAGGAGGGTGTACAGCAAGCCCTGGACTTCAGTAGAGCAGACTTTGACCTCTTCAGGGATCTGCTTGGTAGGGTGCCATGGGATAAAGCCCTGGAGAGGAGAGGAGCCCAAGAAAGCTGGTCAATATTCAAGGGTCACCTCCTCCAAGCCCAGGAGCAATTCACCTCAAAAAAGAGAAAGGCAAGAAACAATACCAGGAGGCCTGTATGGATGAACAAGGAACTCCTGGACACACTTAGATGCAAAATGAGAGTCTAGAGAGAGTGGAAGCAAGGACAGGTAGTCTGGGAGTTATACAAAGTTGTCCAAGCAGCCAGAGATCAGTTTAGGACAGTTAAATCCCAGATAGAATTAAATCTGACCAGGGACATCAAAGATAAAAAGAAAAACTTCTACAGGTATGTCAGTAATAAATGAAGGCTGGGAAAGATGTGGGCCCTCTTTGATAGCAAACAGGTGACCTGGTCATTACAGATATGGAGAAGGCTGAGGTATTCAGTGACTTTTTTGACTTGGTCTTCACTGGCAAGATCTCTAGCTACATGGCCCAAGTTGCAGAAGGTAAAGGCAGAGACTGGGAGAAGAAAGATCTACCTGATGTGAGGATCAGGTTCAGGACCATCTAAAAAACCTGAAGATGCACGAGTTCATAGGACCCAATGAAATCCATCTGCAGGTCCTGAAGGAACTGATGGATGAAGTTACTAAGTGGCTTTCCCTTTTATTTAAAAAGTCAAAATGGAAAGAAGAAAGACCTGGGCAACTACAGGCCAGTCAGTCTCACCTTTGTGCCCAGCAAGATCATGGAGCAGATCCTCTTGAAGGCTCTGCTAAGGCACATGGAAAATGAAGTATGTGCTGGTGGCAACCAGCCTGGCTTCTGTCATGCGCGGGTCATAGACCAGAACAAGGTTTTGATCATATTCTCAGGATCAGAATTAAAAATCAAAACTGAGACAAGTGCCAAGTGACTTTATTTCCCAGAGAACAGGTTCATAAAGCAAAGAGAGAGCGAGAGATAAAAAGGAAAGGAAGAAAAGGGTCAGTTGTGATAGCTACCATCACAAATCTGCATCATGCCATCAGTCTGATTCATTTCCAAGCCTGGTGAGAGAACTTTCTGTCCGATGTTGGTTGTTCCTGCTCTTTTATTATCCTGTCCTCTTGAATATTCATTTTTGAAGAACTACTTAGTATATTCCAGAAGCTGTTTCACTTAACCACACCCACCACCCAGTGGTAGTACACATGTCCAATACCATCCCTGAGGGGTATTAGGTGATCTTCAGGGGTCTCTGGACCCCTCAATCTTCCAAGACCTGGTCTGGGAGCATGTGCAGAGGTTAGGATACAATTCTCAGAATCATCTCCATATCCAAGTTCGTAGGAAAATAGGAACTTCTAGTCTTGTGGTCCAACCAACACTCAGTTTGTGGTTTGATATTCACCCACACCGGTGCAGCAATGATGACACAAATGACCGACACAGTCTCTGACACAGTTTCTGACAGCTTCACTAAATGTAAGTCATGCCTGACAAATCTGATGACCTTTTACAATGTTGTTACAGTGGTACTGAACAAGGGAAGAGAAGCTGACATTATCTACCTATCATATCATCTGTTCAACAGTTTTCTGCATAAAACTGCAGTCTCTAAATTGGAGACACATGGATTTCATGGATGAATCACTCAGTGGATAAGGAACTGGCTGGATGGTCATATTCAAAGTGTTGCAATCAGCTTGATGTCCAAGTGGAGACCAGTGACTAGTGTCATTCCACAGGGACCAGTACTGAGACCAGTGCTGTTTAACCTCTTCGTCAGCGACATGGACAGTGGGATCAAGTACACCCTCATCAAGTTCTCAGATGACACCAAGCTGTGTGGTGTAGTTGACATGCTGAAAGGAAGGGATGCCATCCAGAAGGACCTTGACAGGCTTGAGAGGTAGGCCCATGTCCAGCCCATGAAGTTCAACAAGGCCAAGTACAAAGTCCTGCACCTGGGTCAGGGAAATCCAACCACAAACACAGGCTGGGCAGAGTATGGATTGAGAGCAGTCCTGAGGAACTATGAAAACCAAGAAGGCTTATCATTTGCAGACAACTTTCAACTGTGGCTTTGTGTTCTGGACCATTAATTCTGTTAGACTTGATGCAGCAATCTCAGAAGAATCAGTATGCTTCCACATAACAATTTCAATCCTTGCTGTGACTTTCACCTGCTCCCCATTTTGTTAACTGGTATCAAAGTTTTAACTAATTAATGTTAATTAGTTCATGTTAATGAATTCAACCTTTTTTGTCCCCTGACTTTTTATTTTCCTTCATAGATTATCCAAAACACCACAATCCTGCTTCTTTAGTTTAGTAAAGAAAACTCAGTCAATCCTGTTCTGTTTATTGGCTGTTTTTTCTTTTGTAATTTTGTTACTTTCAATACAAATCTAAGTTCATTGATTGATTTGGGTTTTTATCTTTTAATTTTTTTAACGTTCCCTTCTTTTATGTTTGCCATTTTATAAACCTATCCACTAATACCTAACCATTTTCTTTATTTTGCTTTATGCTGTTGTCACATGCTCTTGCAACAAAGGAAGCAACAGGTTTTGGAAAGAATTTGCCAAATCAGTAAAACATGAGAGGTCAGAAATGATCATTACCTTGCAAAATTAATGACTCAGATTCACCTGTCTCTCTATCTAGAGATATACCTAGCAAAATGACATAGTTTAGAGGGAAAGGTGAACAAGATGGTGGAGTTTTGTGAGTTGCTTCTTTTTTTTTGTTATTTAAGGCAGTGACTGGCAATATCAGAGATATCAGACTATGAATAATAAATTATTATGACAATAATAATACATATTCTCTATGTATTATTCTCTAGTTTATTCTTTCTTATCAGCTTTATACTATATCAGTTAATACTTTACTGGACTTTTACCATGTTCAACATTTAGGTGAAGTGTGGCCTTGATGTCACAGTAATCTACTACTCACATTTATCTTTACAAAGAATTTGTGCTCTAATACTCTTTGAAACCCTGTGGTAAAATATTCTTATTTTCCCTTAAATTTTGCACGTTTCCTCAGACATCATAGTTTGCTAGAGAACAGATTTTGTACATAGGGTAAACAATTGTTATACATTTTCCATTAAAGAATGGATTTCTCTCCATAAAGTATTGGAAAAGAAGGCAAGGCAAGGCATAAAAGACTAAACACGTCATCAAAACTCTCCACTGGTTATATTCAACTGAATTCTTTCAGCAAACACAAATATGAAGGCAGGAAGTTGTACCTTGTCGTGACTATGGTGATTCTGATAAAAGGTTGTGAAATTAAAAAGCAACATATTAGTTTGAGACATAAAGGTTAGCTTCATTCTGAAATATTCAAAACCAATTAGAGTTTTCCCAAGACAGACTATTAAAACTGCTTGAGATACATAAATAGTTCAAGGAAATTGCTAGCTCATGTGAAATCACATGAGTGATTTATTTTTAGTGAAAGATTTTGCAAAATACCTATAGGGATTCACACATAGGTGCTGACCAGTGGATAAAGATACAATTGAAAAAAACAAGGACAAGTTGTTAGATGCTCATTAGTGAAAAGTTTCATTTTATGCAGATTAAACTAAGTGACCTTTTCATAGGAACCAGAGCAGAAATAGCCTTCATGAATGTTATGTATTCTGTTGTTACCTTCAGACATTTTCTAAGGACCCCTCACGAATAGTTATTTTAAAGCTTTCTTCTTTAATTGATCTTATTATTAAAGATGCATAGAACCCCACTGACTGGAGGACCTAAATAATGAAATTACATTCTTTTTTTACAGTATTAAACAGGGTACTTGCATAACTGAGAAATCCAAATGGTCTGACTTTGTATTTTATTTATTTTTATGTACCTCACTGTTGCACTGAATCATTAATTACTGAACAAGATAGTTTATTTGAAAGCAGCACTATTTTTAAAGCTGAGGATTGAATTTTGCCTGGGGCTAAGACCTCCCTTACCTTCCTACCCTTACAAATCCAGATCTTATCAGAAGATCTATAAAGAAGTTTTAGCCTAGGAGTTTGTCCAGTCAATGTTACAGGGAAGTGATATAATTTGTAGTGCAGGAGTAAACTACCAGAAAATTACTAACCCAGCAAAGAAACAAAGACAATAAAAGCCTTTCACTTAGATACTCTGAAGAACTAATGATTGCAGGGTTGCAAGCTCCAGGGAAGCCTTGCATAGTCATGGACCAATTTAGAGCTACAGCATAGCTCACACAAAGAACAAAGGAGAGAAGGCATTTAGGTAAATCTAGAAAAACAATGAGACAGCAGAAATAAAGTTATCCTGAGGAATATGCCTTGTTTATAACATGTAAAGCATCTTTTGATACTCTAAAGCTGGCTTAAGTGAATGCTGTTTATAGTGGAGAAGTTACAAATGAATGTCACCGTGATGTGCGAAACTGTGACTGTGTCATGGAAGACAACACATAATAAAATGATTAAATAAAAAATGGTTGGATGAAAAGTCTAATATCCTACTGCCCACAAATTTTTCATTGAAGAATGAGATTCCTCTCTAGAACTACTTCATAATTAGCAAGTTTGAAGGAATTTTTCTACACTCCAGAAGCTTTAGATTGAAACTATATTGTAGAGTAGGAACCTGCTGTTTCTACTGCAGAACAGTAAATATCTGATAATGGAGAGGGACTTCAAAGACCCCAGAAACATGTGAAACAACCCTTTTCCTCTTTATTGACAAGAGAAATTGGAAGATTTTTTTTTTACTTCCTTTAGAAAGAGAGAAAGATTGTTGACCATTATAAACTTACAATGAATAATACTTCTATGTATGATTATCAGTGAAAATATAATGCAAAGAATGGGCATAAAAAATGGTAACACTAGAATGTTCCCTTTTCAAGTGCTGTGAAATAATGAATTTACATATAAGGGTTTAGATAGAAGAATTTTTGCTCTTATTACATTTGCAATTTGTCTATGCATACAACAGCATCCTCTACAATTTCATTCTGTGTTATACCCAAGTATCAGAATTCAGGTCGTAGAAACAGAATCTTAGAGAAATGAGAATGTTGCATGAAGACAGGATTTTATATCACTTTCCATAGGCCAGACCCTTTATCTCTCAGAATGAAAGTCAAGAACAGTAGAAAATTGTTCTCAGTAGGGTACGTAATGTTTTTTAATTGACTTTTGAACTTTTGTCTGGATTGCCATTTGTATCTTTACCAGTTTATTTAGATAAATTTAAAGATCCCTCCCTTTTACTGTAATGTAATCCTTATGTCTTTATGGAGAAAGTTGTATTCCTTTGTATTTATATTCACACAAATTTATTTGAGATTAATTAGAAAAACCCTCCGTATTTTCTTATAAGATTGTACATTTGAAAGAGCAGCACCAACATGTAGTTAGGAATATATTGTCCATTATTCATTACCAATTTTATTGAAAGGATGCTACTACAACCACTGTGTTTGTTCATCAGACAATGATTATAAGACCGTGTTATTGGGTTAATGTTTCATTTAATCAAAGGTAAATAGGAAAATACTCAAGGTAAATACCCCCAAAATAGCTAGCTTTCTATTTGAACTACAATATATATTCATGGTATCCAGTGGTTCTGAGCTGAGCATTTCTTTCCTAAGGAACACAAGTTTATTCTGTATTTAATCTTCATTTTCTGAAAATAGGTCCACCTTTACACACAATGATGAAGAATAGCCACATAGCACACTAAGTAGCAATTTTCCAAATATAGTTCTGTTGAAGTCACAGCAATATGTTATGGTAAGAAACATTGGTTAATATGGAAAAGCAGAGCCTGACTGCTCTGAATAGAGTCTGGAATTCTACAGTCTTATTTTTTGCTTTTTTCTTTTACAACTAACTCTCACAACTAGTTTTAGATAAAAACTAGCACAGACTTCAGAAGAGCTTTGTTCTGTGTTATTTTCACATTTTTTCAAGTTAAAAAGGTGAAATTTAAAGTGTTGAACATCAAGTCATACAATTAAAAAGAAAGTGGTCTTTAGAACAAGAAAGGATCTTTTAATAACTGACACAGAATGGCAGTTTAGAAGTGTGACTCGCTTCATAGTCACATGGTGCTTTCTTCCAGTGTTTTATGTGACACTGCAGTTAAAGGAAAATAAAATGACGACTTTGTAAACTGATTCTCTTTGCAAGGAAGAAGGATAAGTCAGTCCCTTCCAATGACAATATATAGCTCTGATCCATTCTGTAGATTTTTTCATCTTTGAAATGTCTTATGAAAAAAAAAACTGGGTTACAAAACAACTGCATACACTATTTCCTAGGTCGGGTCAGTGAGACTATACATATGATACAGGGTCAGTTTTCCTGAGATGATGATCATGTCTCTTTCTAATTTCTGTTATTTTACAAGGAGAGAAGTGTTCTGTTTTATTTGCTCTTTGACTTTTGCCCACATTGTTCTACCTCTTGCAGAAGATTTACAACTTGAAACTGAAGACTCCTGTGTACCTAGTTGCTCCATAGAGACTGTGAAGCAGAATACCAAGCAGGCACTTATATGCATCTTTGAAAAGACTCTGTAAAATAAAACAGCATGGAAATATTAGAGCAAAATACATACAAAACCACATGCTAACAGTTTATGCAGATCAATACAGAGGAAGTAAAAACCTGTTTACAGCTAAGGATATGTAATTTCCTTAGACATCCAGGCTCTCACTCTTGAAAGATATTTAAGGTGGTTTACAATTTTTCTAAACTAACAAGAAAATTTTCAATAGCAAATTATCACTTGGAAAGATAAATATATTTGCACAAGTAGATTTTTAGCTATGTAAAATAAAAACAAACAAAGAAACAAACCAAAACAAAAACAGTAAATGCATGCAACAAAAATTATGCATTAGCATTGAAAATATCTAATTTCCAAGATAGCTTTGAATATTAATAATGTAGATTTAGTAGTGAAGAATTTATTTTAGTGAAGAATTTAAGTATTTTGTTATAAAAGGGATTGTGAAAAGGACAGAAAGAAACAAGACTGTTACTTAATGTTTTGAGTGGTAATATCAATAGTATTGCCTCTCTGGCTCATTTCTGGCTATTTCCTGCACATACTGCCATACATACCTTTTCTGAAGAGTTATAGTGATAGCAGAACTGCAGTTCAGTTCTTCATAGCTGACTCCAGGGAACTCTCATAATCTGTAAAACTGCAACTTTATTCTATGTTCATATATCAGCTTGCATATTTATGGGAACATGTTCCCCTAAAGAAACACTCCTGAATACTGACAAATGCACTCTATTGGAGTACTTGAGTCTTTCCAGCCTGCCTTACTGACCCATACTTCCACAGCATTACAGCATCATAGAACTTCAAACTGGCTGAAGCTGATCAGCATCTCTGGAGATCATCTAGGTGCTCTCCTTCTTGGAGCTGAGCTGCTAAGGTCCATTTTTAGGCAGGTTTAACGGTGTCTAAAGAATGGAGACTCTACAGAGTCCCTTGGAGCAACCTGTGCATCTTTGACCACTGAAAATAAAATAAAATAGGAAAAAAAAAGAAAAGCAGGTTTTATGTTTTATTGGAACAATTTTCTGCATCTCAGTCTGAACAGTCCCAGCTCTTTCAGCCTCTCTTCAGTGTGAACTCTTAAGTGATGCTTTAGGTCCATGAGTCGTCTTGGCCTTTCACTGTTGCCGTGGTTTAGGGTCAGGGCAGCCCCTAAGACCCAACAGACGCTCTCCATTAACCCCCCTCCC
>JANHFX010012185.1:0-30381 GCA_027560015.1 Chloroceryle amazona | reverse complement strand
GGGGAGAGGAGAGGAGAGGAGAGGAGAGGAGAGGAGAGGAGAGGAGAGGAGGAGAGGAGAGTGGGGGTTTTCTAATTTATTGCTAAAATATTGAGTACATAAAATATCAATTATACAGTATCACCAGTAATTTTTTGTATGTTTATAGGAAATACATAACAATAGAAAATGTCTTTATTTGCTTGATTTAAAAATTCCCTTTTATATCAGTCAGCTTCATCTTATTTCCTGTCTGTTAGATAATTGCTTAAAAAGGCCACCACTAGAAACATGTTATCAAGTCACAAGCTCCCATCCATATGGTCAGATGTGAAGATACAGAACAAAATTTGAAAGTAGCAGGAGCTCCTCACTATTATAAGTACTAAACAATTGTATTTAAAAAAAAAATAAAAAGAATGAAGGAAGTAATGCACAGACTACAAAATGTGCTACTTTTTGTGACCTTCCCTTAGAGAAGTTACCCAGCCAGTTCCTTCCACTTTCTTACCTATCTATACTCTGTTTTCTTTTCAGACAGAAGTGAACATTCAAACATTATAACCAAAGCAGTCAGACATAGCATTGCTGCCACATCAGTTGACTATAAGAATAAAAATATTTCTTCTGGGGAATTTTGGCAATGGTAATTATTAAATCAGTAGATAAATAAAGGGAATTTTCAAAATTGAGCAAGTACACAGCTACAACAATACTAATACTTCAAAGCTATTTAAGTGTTGACTACATTTATCTTGAATTAATGGGCTATAATTTTTCTTTAAAATTTTCCATAAATATGGGCAGAATCTGATAAAAACAGTATTTAACAAAAAAAAATAATAAAAATTTATAGACAATAAAATTAAAATTCACAGTCACATTAAATTCAAAAGGTAAAAATATATGTCTAATAAAAGAATTATAGGTACCTCGTTGGTCATTTGGGAGTCACCTGTCCTGTCTGCTCCTCCCTGCTAGAGCAGAATCGCAGAATCACAGAATAATTGTGGTTGGAAAGGACCTTGTAGATCACCCGGTCCAAACATACCTACAAGAATAAAGAACACCTAAATACCTGACCACTAAAGGGAAGCAAACAAACAAAGAAACAAAAACAAGAACAACAAAAAAACCCACCAAAAACAAAAAAACAAACAACACCAAAAACCGACACACAAGCACCCTACATGCCTGCCCCTAGAGCATGTCGGGAAGCACCATGTCTGCACTGTAAAAGACAGAGGCTGAAAAGAAAAAAATATAATTAAGATATGGAGATCTTTTAAAAGGTGACAGTGAGCATTCTGGAAGAAGCAGAAAGAAGGGGGGGAACAGATACACTGGGAAGGGATGAAGTCGGGGAGAAGTTGGATATGGTGACAGAGTCATGAAAAGAGTGGAACAGCAAAGTGATGCATATGAAAGAGAAGACAGTGAGCAGGAGAAGGGAGACATAATTAAAATGATTACTGAGGTGGGCAGAAGGTAGAATCTCTTTGACGAAGAATAAAGGAGATGTGGTTTTTTTAAGAGCAAAACAGCAGACATGAGGAAGAGAGAACTGTGTAGAACCAAAACTATCAACACAGGGAAGAGAGAATGAGTGGGGTGGGAAGATGGAGGAGAAGAAAAAAAAAAAGGAAGAAACACAGATTTGGGAAGACAGAAGAATATTGTGACAAAAGCAAGCAAGTGAAAAATTGGTAAGACAGAAACTACATGGATTTATTTTTATGCCTGGACCTTACTGAACTGTATGCATTATATTACAAATAGAACTGACTAGCATCATCTCAGAGATTAGTGGTGCGAAGAAAGTATGAGAGAAAGCTCTGTTGTCATCCGTATTCAGACAGGAGCCCTTGCTGCCTGGAGGTAGGCATGCAGCCTACCTGAAGGCCTGAAAGCTAAAATGCAGCAGAGCAGAAGGTGGCCTGATGAAAAGTTTATGGTTTATTTGTATTCCCTTTGACATGTCTCTTCAAGAAAATATTAGCCTGCTACACAGGCCAATTCTAAGAGTTTTATTTCTATAAAACAAACACATTGACTTTATTGACCACACTGTCCCAGCCACTTTACAAATGATTCAGGAATGTAAAACTGTAAACCCATTTTAAGAAGCCAGTTTTACAACTTATCTAGCAGACAGGTAGTCAGATCAGATGGTTCATAATAGGAAATTTCTCCTTTTGTATGTGCTTCTCTACCCTAGTACCTGTTCAAATGGGTGTCATAAGAAACCTATAAATGGTATAAAATTCAAAGCACGAAACCCCATGTTTTTGTACACAAAATTGCTTTAAGGATGACCTTGTAAAGTGAACAGCATCATGAAGAAAACACTGTCCATCTCATCCTGTGGTGAAGTACTGAGAAGGTAAATGAGACTCAGGCCATACTCAGGTCTGATTTAGCAGAGAAAGCTGGTATGCACTGAGAAAACAAGCCAAGGACAGATGATAGGGACAGTTTACATAAAAGCTCTGGGCTATATCTGCCTTTCCTTGCTCTAAAAAATTAGGTGCACACTGGAAAGAAACAGAGAAACACAGCTAAATCATTAACAGATTTCTCATCCTTCTGACACATTTGGGGGACAAGCACAGGGGTGGGGGGAAAGGCAGGAGATAATAGCACCCCAGGTAATAAGTACTATTTGGCTTTAGGTATGGAGCAAGACAGATTGTCCTGTGGTCTCATGACCAGTGATATCAACCATCTAAGGTAGACAGTAATATTGAAGATGATAGCACCATGGGAAGAATACCCATGTCCAGTGGCCTGACATGATACAAGAGCCTTTGGAGTGATGTCTGCATGTAGGGGTTGGGCCACCAGGCAGAGCCTGTCACACCAAAGGACAGCAGTGCATTTGAGAAGATCCCCTTTCCTTTGGTCCATGACGTAAGTCACATCTGGACCACAGAGGACCATGCTCATGTCTGAGTACATCTTCAATATAGGATGTGCAAGTAAGTTGCAACATAGAAACAGCAGTCTACCTGGTATACACATCCCCCTTCATAACTACATTAAAATATTACATGTCTGAGTGGTACGGCTCTGTCCTGTGGATAGTTCACCCTAAGTCCCCCATGTCACATATGTATTTGAAAAAAATCTAACAACTCAAAGAACTAGTGATGAACGACAGAGAATCCCTGATGCCTCTCTTTGTTATGACAACTTTAAAACTATAAAATGCAGCAGATTGTTATACTTTAAATATACGCTTGTAATAAAAATACATTTTACCACAGCAGTGTGTGCAAGACTTTTCCATTACATTAGGGAATATGTTATTTGCTATATCAAGATCAGTTATTTGATACTGAGCTCAACTAGGTTGATGTTAAACCAATTTGATCCATGTAACTCATATGTACAGAAGTGCCCAGAAGTAACATAATCAGCTTCAAAAGTAATTTCAGTATAATTTTCCAAAATAAAATAAAAAAGATTATAAATGGCCAGCTTGTTCTGAAAGGTAATTATACACCGAAGTCTCTTAGGATGAGATAAGGTTCTTCTACATTAATAGGCTGCATGCAGCAGTGGGCAAAGGGTAGAGGAACAGAGTTTATTGTTATTTCTTAATGCATAAACTGTGACATTTGACTTTAGAGAATTTTGAGATGACTGTTATTTCCAGTGACTGCTATAAAAACCTCAAAAAAAAAGGTGAGAAAGTATTCATGATAACCCAAGATTATCATCTTTCAGGAAGATGTTGTGTGACCATAACTGGGAAATGCATCTCAGAGGTGGTTCTTTATAGCTTCAAATCAAGAAAGAGTGAACAAAACACTTTGCTAATACCCTCCAAATACATTTACTGCAATATCCCAGTGTTCTGTTCTGCATCATTACAACCATCTGGCGATAAAAAAATTGACCAGGTGTTACAGGAAATAGCTGGCATGCAACTACCTTGAATAATATGATCTTAAATAGGATTAACAAAAAGAAGAAAAATATAAAATTAGGAAGAAAATACTACAGAGATTTAGGGCAGTATGACTTTTTGTAGAAACACTTGATAAATTAAAGAAAAAAAAACAAAAAACAAACAGAAACCAACAACAAAACTCCAAACCAATATCTCATGCAAAAGAGATTTAGCTGTATTACAAGGAAAATACAGACTTTGTGTGTTTTCTTTGGGAATCAGGCAAAAACTGGTAACTTCTGATTCACAAAGACTATAACTGCTTGAGCTGTTGTGGCAATAGTCCCCTACATATTGTTCTAGGCTGCAACAAACAGCAATTCTGCAGTATAACCCATTATCTAAATTTAGGAATATGACTGTGCAAAGATGTTCCTCAAGACTCTTAAACCACATATTAAGACAACTGGGTTTAAAAATCTCACCTACTTTCCAGTTTAGGTATTCATTAATTCCAAATGAAAAAGCACGAGGAACATTTTATGAACACAAAGTTGGTCTTCATGTGGAGAAACAAATAATTCATAGATATCACTGCTCATGGTTTCAGGAAACAGACGTATGGTAGAAGGTGATATATATTAATAACTGTTATTAGATTAGAATTATATCAGAAGTGATTAGGTAAGTATACTAAATTAGTTATATACCATCTTTTTCTCTATGTAATTTTCTTCTGTGTAGTTAGACAATACAACCAATAATGAGATCATAGAGTATTACCATGTTCCATAATATATTAATTCAATAGCAGATAAAAGTAGAACATTGAAATTTCACAGTCACTTTCCAGATAAACACTGTGTGTTCCCTACATAAAACACAACAGCTCAAGCTGTTATGATATAGAGATCTACATGGATCTACCATACTTCAAATCTTCAGCTAATATCAGGTGTTTACAGATTACCTAGAACTATAGTGTAAAATAAAACAGAGGTTAATGAGATGACAGTGAATTGCCAGAAGCTTCTCAAGGAGAGCTGGTAAGCATGATGTCTGAGGAGATGTGCAGAGACAAAAGAAGGAGCAATCAGAAGGATGTCTTCTGTCTGTAGACTGAGGGTAGCTGCATGATTATTTTTGGCTTAGTATCTTTTTCTAAAATATTGGTATTCCTTTTTACAACTCTTACTGCACTAGGAGAGGTAGAATTGCATGTTCTGACACATTTGAGAAAGACAATTGCAGCAGGCTAGTGCCAGGAATGAGAAACCTGTTTATTACCATTCTCAAGTTTTGTAGTAGTAAGGAAAAGTAGACCTCTGTTTGTGTATCAGAGTGCAAGATTTATGGGATTTAGTTTTTGCAAAAACCCCAATAAACAAACCCTAATCAAGAGATGATATATGCTCATGATGTGTTTTACCAGGAGCTGATAGCTATCTGAAAGGATCTTCATCAAAGCTTTCAGCTAAATTCAGACACAAACAGACTTAAGTGACAACAAAAATAGTATAAATAGGTGGAGTTTATTAGTCATTAGTTTTGTCTCTCCAAGTAGTCTCCAAGTACAGTTCATCTGAATCACACAGTATAGAATCTTATAGTGATGGAAAATCAATTCAAATAGTTGGTTGATAATTAGACCTCAACATTTTAATTTTATTCAAGAAGAACCCCAAATATTACTGAACAACCCAGTTTTGCTGAAATAGTTAATCTACCTTCTATCCATGTTTTATATACATTATATACAAATATAATACATTATTACATTTATAAACATTATATACAAATGCTGATATGAAATCATAATTAATAAATGTCATGTGGATGAAGAAAGTCACAAAAGTGATGCATATCCCTCATCTACTTTCAGAGGTAAACTGTTATAAAAGATTTACCCCTTTATAAACACAATACTTCAGTCTTCAGCACCAATAAAACCAGAAAATATAGTCTCTTTATTACTTAATGAAGTAGAGCTTACCATCTCCAGAAACACAGTCATACATGCAAAAATAATGTTGTTATTTACCTTGTCTTTTGCACCACACAGAGAGAAAGAAAAAAACCCAAACCAACAACAACAAAAAAACAACTAGTACTTTCTGTACACTGATTCTGTTGGCACAAAATATGAACCTGAAGCCTCATTCACTAATTTTTAATGCTGTCACATCCAACACCTACTCAGAACTTTTAATTTCAAGGAGAGTATTATTGTAATTAAAGTATCGTGAACACAGATTGTTCTCATGAGTTGCAAGCTCTTTGCTTGATAAGGGTTCTTCTTATCATTACTATTTGGCACCTACTGTGTTGGATATAATGTCATCATAATTTTTAACACCTAATTAAGCCCTGTTTAATCATGTGGTATTAGTCATAGTGGTCTCTGCAAAAAAATAAAAAGGGAGAGATTTATAATAAGTAGTGTTCCAATCAAGCCTCAGCTACTTCTATTTCACTGAACTAAGTCAGCAAATAACCCTGGGAGAAATCTCAATAAAGTGACTAGTCTAATTAAGTGGAATATGTTATATATTGTAATATTCAACAATGATAAGATTAAATATTGTCTCTCTTCTTACTGATGAATAGTGATTCACTAAGATCATGTTTGCTGAGGTCATGGCTGGGACACTCACTCCATCTCGTAGTGAGAAACAGTACAGATGTTTTCCTATGATGTATTTTCTGACATTTTTTCTAATAATAATCATAAATTCATGGTGCATGAATATCATGTACAGATTTGACAGAATTTAGACAAGTCTAAGCAATAATGTGGTTAAATAAATAAATAAATAAAGATTAGCCAAACATATAAGCCATTCAGTAAATGAGAAGCAGCCATGAAACCACAGACCAGGATTTACTTTCAAAAAACTAGAGAGAAGGCTGCTGTGAAAGAAAAATCACTTGAATAAACAACAGGAATTTGGAATCAAAGACAAATGATGTACAATACAAATACATTTATAAAAATAAGGAAAATATTTCAGAGCTGTGAAGGACACACATATGCTAAGTGACTGGTAATAGGGGTGCATGAATCTTTGTAGTGTCAGATAACACTAAGTTGTAATGATCATAACACATATTTTAATTTAAAAAAAAACCCTATAGGGTTAAAATTATATTTTTACCTTCAGAAAAAAACATCAGTTTAATTCACAGTAGCTTTGTTCTCTTAAATTTATAATTTTTGATGCAGAACTGCAGAGCAAAAAGTTCTTACAAGTTCCACTACTACTATTAAGAGAAGTTCATCTATTCTTTGGTAAATGTATTAAAAATAAGATTTTTTGCCAGAAAGTAAAGATATCATAAATAAGAAGAGGATTGTTGTATATCTTTACTAGTGCCTTACGGGAAAAATACCTTACAGGGAAGTGTCAAGAAACTTTGGATTATGACAGTAAATTTGAGGTATATCATCATATTTTATTTCTAAAAGAAAAGTAAGTGAATCCTGATAGGAAATAATTTGCGCACAGAGCTACTTCCGTAGATGAGACCAGGAATATTATAAGTAATCCACAAATGGAATGGAAAGCTCTGACAAAATTCTGCATTAAGACTTGGGTTTTTTCTTCCACATGACTTGTCATTTTTCTAAAAGTAATCTTTTATGTCCAATTTCATGAAAAAGATTAATTTCAAAAAAGTACTATCTATATTGACTGAAAAACATATTAGTACCAATCCAAACTTCAGTTTTATTACAAGCTTTTTATTTATATAGAGATATTAATTGGTTCCTGAAGTCAGGTTTAACTACTGTTATATTCTGAAGATCAATCCTAAATTAATATAAAAGTATCAAGTACAAGTGCAAACTTGTACAAAAAACCAAAAGGTATTTTTAATTTAATAGTATAAACTGTATTAAATAGTGTATACTATAAATTGGATATAAAGGTAATTAAAACCTTCCATTCTTAATATGTGAAAGTTAAATACTGAGGTATATTTCAAATGTGTTTAGCATCATTATAATAGAAAACCAATACCTGACCTGTTTAGTTTTTTCTATTGTGCTTTCATCTCAAATAAACGATCTTTGAGGATGACTAAGCCACATTTAATGATACATGTACAATATGAAACCATCTTAATAATGCACAGTAAATGTTGTACTGTATGATCACAATATCTCAAGGATGATATATATACCACACAGAAGAAAATCAGATTCGGATATTTTAACAGCTGAAAAATATAAATCATACAGTGAAGAATGACTCAATGAGCCTCCTTCAGAATAGGTCTAAGTGCTATCTCATGAATTTCTATAATGATAATATATCCAATATTAATCTTTACATACTTTGAAAGAATGAGGTATATCACTATGAATACACTTGGTTAGTAGACCACTTTGGAATACTTATTTTTATGTATTTAGTTCCCAAACACTATATTAAATAGAAAAGATCATCTAGGATACTGTTCCAGGTGTTAATCAATATACCTTCTTAAGATGTGTTGAAATTGATATGCTACCTAGAAAGATAAAGGTGATTTTCTAAAAGGTCTGTTATGTAATAATAAAATATACTAGTTATACTGGTTTCCATTCACTGGCTTCAGTTTTCCTTTCAGGTGATAAGAAAATAAGAGGTGACCATCTCAATTACATATATTCAAGTCTTGACAATAATGGAAAATGTAGCCAAGTAAATAATGTCTAGATTTGGATCTGAAATGAATTTATGGCATGTTTCAGATGCAGAATAGGGCTACATATATTCCTGTGCACCAAATTCTAGAGTACTATTTAATGAAAAATCTCAGTATATCTGATAGCAAAAAATGCACTCTTTTCTGAATAGTTGTTACCATGCATTTCTAGAGGGTTAAAAACTGTGTCAAAAAAAACAAAAAACAAAAAACAAAAAACTTGCATCAAAGAATAAACTGCTACAGTTTGAATTTTCTCAGATTGAGCTATCCAAAGAATTTACACTTCACTAAGGAAGAACAGTTAACTTGCATTAAAAAGGCATTAAAAACAGTTAACTTGCATTAAATTAATGCTTGAAAGAACAGAAGATAAACTGAACATCTAGTTTTATGGATTCGAAATCTAAAAACATAATAAAATTACTTAGAGTGAAAAAAAGAGCAAGAACAGCATTACTTCATAAGTACATTTCTTGGCACCAAAATAATAAACATTTTTTTCTGCTTCTTCAAATACGGATAAACTTTCAAGCATTTAAGAGTATTTTATTAACTACAACTAATTAATGCATCTAATGTATCTTTATATCGCTTGTTATTTAAAGGGATTTAACAGGCAAGTACATTTAATTTATGTCTACATCTGTTAATTTTCTGATATGAACATAACTGCTGCTTTTGAAGATGGAAAGAAGAGAGTGAAATTAAGATAGTCGTACACTGTGGTTTTTACTAGTGTTCATAAACTAAAATCTTTTATTCCAAGAGATGAGAAAATCCATATGCGAACGGAAAACTTCTATTTGCTTTTTGAAATAATCCATCTTCTTGTTAGAGACAAGTTCTTCATTCATAGGGGTAGGTTTATTTTTGAAATTAAATATTAGGGATAAGATGACAATCCTTTAATAGCAGTTCAGTATGGATCTTTGTCATGATCTTATCTGGAGTTCGATACAGCATACCCATGAGGTAATACTTTTACACAAAGAAGTAACTTGCTTCCAGACAGTGGTGCAGTAATAAGGTGATCATCTTATTGTAAATAACAATCTTGCAAGAAAAGGAAAAAAATAAAATATATCTGCTTTAGTACTAATCATTATATATGGAAATGTATCTACCTCCTTTAAAATTGTAGATTCGAGCTGTAAATATATTTTAAAATAACTCTCAGCAACTAATAATAACAAAGTGATTTGAGTACCAAGACAGTGCATTTGATATTAAAATGTCTCTTTTGAAAAGATGTATCCTGTTTCACTACCTCACTAAACAAAGACTGTGAGATAGAAAAATTCAAGTTGCCACAACTAGTCTGCTCTACACATCTGATGGGGGTTCACAAGAGTTCTGTTGCATTTCTAGGTTTTCCCATTTGAACTACAGAGATGCACTATTGCCAGTAGGAAGACCTCATCTAGAAACAGCCACGGACACTACCCAAGAGCATGCTGAATTCATTTGTTTGCACAAATACACAGGCACAGAAATGTTCTTTCTGTTGAGGAGAATGAATGTGCTCATGAAATCTGGATAAAGGGAAGTGATCTTAATGAATTCCAACCTTGCACTTTGTACTAAAACCATGTAATATTAAAACGGACACGAAGGGTGTCTGGTACCACTAAGATAGGCTCAAGGGAGGAAAAAAAATTAAAAAGAGACAAAATACAAACTCTAAGATGTGTTACAGCAGTATAAGCATAGACAAAGTCATCAGTATACTCAGACAGTCATGACATCTCTGTTCCCAGAAAAATATCAGTCCTGGGATGGTTCAGCATCCTAAAGCATATGCTGAGGCAGATGGCCAGATGCTCAGCTGCTGTGAATCAAAACTGATTTTCTCTAAAGTAGCTGCACAGATTTCCTCAGCTGACATTGCCCACCCATAATATCCAGTAATTAAAGTAGTTAGTCCCCAGAGTATTCTCCTCCATGGATTTTTTTCTTGATCAAAGAAATTATGTTGAATGGGGAGTCACATCATGAGAACAATAAATGCCACAAGACAAGTAATCTGTAAAATCATCAAGACTGTTATGTGCAGTAAAATATGTAAATTACAACAGATTCAAATTATTGCAAAGTTCAAAAAAAAAATACCTCTTACAAAAACAAAGTCAGTGGTCATCCTATGATACATGATACAACTAGAGGAACTTGGTATGTTTCAGATAGTAAAGGCTGAAGGATTATGGGATTGCATTCTCTGAATACAAAATGAAAAACCAAAGACACGGGTAAAAATAAACAGGCTAAGGGAGCGCTGGCACAAGGACAAGTGTCACTGTGATTAGTCCACATTAGACCAGAAATTAGACAATGTTCACTGAGTTAAGATTCAAACTCTTATTCATCAAAACACATTTTAACCTTAATCACTGATTACATAACACAGCTACTTTGATAATAAAGACTTCAAATGGATGATTCCATCCTTGCAAACCTGTTTTTTTATGGAGAAAAAAAAAAAACAAACCAAACCAAATGAAGGAATTACAAGCAAAAATAGAAAATCAAGCACTGCAGAAATCATTACAACCTAGAAGAACAAATATTTAACAAATACAGTATCTTATTGGGGATTAAAGAAAGACATATACTTAGAATTTTCAGGCACACTTCTAATGATCTAAACACACTTTCTCTTGGTCTACTAATGGACCAACTTTAATCTAAAAAACTTTATTTCCCATTTGACTTTAAAGAGGTCATTGATGTGAAACCACAATTTGCATATTAATAGAGGTCTGCTTCAAGCAATGTGTGACCTAGAACAAACAATCATAAATATAGCAAGTCAATGACTATATTTCAAAATATTCTAACAAAAATTAAATTAAAAAAATATTAATGCCTTCAGAGGTAAAACTAAGATGCCACACAAGTGGAAGGAGAATAAAAAGCTTCTTTATACATCATTCTTAGATATTCTTTGTTCAGAGATAGCCAAAAAAAACAAATGGGGAGCAGTGGAAAAGTAACTTTTGTAAAAGAAAATAGCAACTGAATATCAGTTTGTTTAAGCAATTTATCAGAGAAAATGGTAAACACAATTTTCCACCGATTGGTAATTTAGATAATATAATTTTTAAACATACAATAGATAGAACACTTTCCAGTCACTAAAATAAAGTTATTCATCACGGTAGGTTTTTGAGGCTGATGATTATTCAAAGCTAATTGTCCACTTCTGATTGCATGTGCATCTCTGGAGGGCTGAGTGACCATTCTGATTGTTACAGCTAAATAAATACACAATTGAAGTCCTCAAAATTTACTACAAAAATCTGTCTCTTCAAACGTTATTGTTACATCTAAATTGTTACATCCAAATAAAAATATTGGTTAACATTTTGAAATTTAGTTGCTGCCCACCTGCAACTAGTCAAATATATATTTCCCTTAAGCCAATTGAATATAGACACCTTTGTGAGGGAAAGCATACAACAGTGATCTTACAAGTAATTTAACATGACATCCAACAGAGAAACTTCAAGTCCACTGTTATCTTCTTTCAGACATGGTTTCTTGACCTCACTGTCAGAACAGTGATGGCTTACACAGCCTGGAAACCATCACTTTTTAGATGGTTATACCTACTGTTGACCTGGACAAGCTGGAGAGGTGGGTCTGGGTGAGCCTCATGAGGATCAACAAGAGCAAGTGCAGGGTCCTGCACCAGGGCCAGAACAATCCCCACTATCAATACAGGCTGGGGGGAGGAGGTGATAGAGAGCAGCCCTGTGGAAAAGGGCCAGGGGTGCTCATAGATGAGAAGCTGCACATGAGCAGCCAGTGTGTGCTTGCAGCCCAGAAGGCCAATCGCATCCTGGGCTGCATCAAAAGAAGTGTGGTCAGCAGATCGAGAGGGGTGATTCTGCTGCTCTACTCTGCTCTGGTCAGACCACACCTGGAACACTTTCTCCAGGTCTGGAGCCCTCATCACAGGAAGGACATGGACCTGATGGAGTGGGTCCAGAGGAGGGCCACAAAGATGATTGGAGGCTGGAGCACCTCTCCTATGAGGACAGGCTGAGGGAGTTGGGTCTGTTCAGACTGGAGAAGAGAAGGCTCCACGGAGACCTAATAGCAACCTTCCAGTACCTGAAGGGAGCTTATAAAAAGACTGGAGAGGGCCTGTTTACAAAGGCCTGGAGTTAAAGGACAAGGGGTAATGGATTTAAATTGGAAAAGAGTGGATTTAGATTGGATGTAAGGAAGAAGTTCTTTACCATGAAGGTGGTGGAACATTGGAACAGGTTGCCCAGGGAGGTGTTTGAGGACCCATCCCTAAAGACATTCAAGGTGAGGCTTGACAAAGCTCTGAGCAACCTCCTCTAGTTGAGGATAGCCCTGCTCTCATCAGGGGGGTTGGACTAGACGACTTCTAGAGGTCCCTTCCAACCCAGACATTTCTATGTTTCTATGTTGCAGGTATCAAGGTGTTGGCAGTGGGGACTGCACAGTGGCCTCTGTCAGGAAAAATGGTCAGAAGACAATTGTTATGGACTGATCACAACCCTCCATTCTCCATCCCCACCTGTGCCGTGTTGTTGTAAGGGTGTGGAGATGGCTAGAGGTGTGGGGAAGTAGGTGTTGGCAGCAAAGGAGTGAAGTTGATCGTGGGGAAGATGCAGGTGGAGAAGATATTATTCTGATTTATCTTTGCTTCTTACTTTCCAAACTTATTTTTTATTAAACTATTTTTCCCTAAATTGAGTTGGTTTTGACAGTGATGGTAACTGGTAAGTGATTTCCTTGTCTTTATCTGTACCCATGATCTTTTCCATCTTATTTTTTCCACCCTGTCCTTTTGGGGTGATGTGAGACCAGCTGGGTAGACATCTCAAACCATAATCATACATCATTGTGAACTTGCTCCATTGTGGATCTGTACTAGATGTGTAGTTCTTTTCACCAATCACCCTTATTTTTTTATGTGAGTCTTCATATAACTTGGGATCAAAATGCAGAACAAGTGCATGTGATCTCATAAATGCTGTCCCAGTGATAATAAAATCAGTAACTTGTTTACTGTACAAAGCTGGCATGAACTACATTGAGAAATTTGTGTAAAAATGGTTTAAGCAGGTTTTTTTCCACATCAGAAGTAGTGGAAGCCAGTTTTAATGACCTTTCTTTCCCTTACTCTTAATAAGACTTCTAAGAAACTTTATGAATATTTCAAAAGTGATATATAAAATGTATAGACACAGAGTGTTAGATATCACACTTTTATCTGATCAGAGAAACTAAAGGTGTCAGGAGGGAGCAGGAGTGAGAGACTAAGTTCTATAAGCCTAGGTCACTGACTTCTGTCAAGCTCAGATAGATATGGGTCAAAACCTAATAATAAGCATTTAATGACATCTCAGAGACTTGTATAAATATGTTGGTAGATTAGAAACAGTTCTAAGTAGAGCATCTACCTGGTAAATTGTATCTCCTATTTCACTCTCCTGAGATGAAGCAGTGTAGTTCATGCGGTGGAACAAGAGGAGGCTGGGAAAGAGTGCCAAGCTTGCTTCCTCTCACTCACCTGTCAAGATCTCTAGAGCAAAACAGCAGAAGAGGCTTGAGGAACTCTCCACTTTCATGGAGATTCTCAAGAGATCAAATGTAAGACTTTCTGCAAAGTTTTGAATCCAGATTTTACATTTTAAAATCCTTAAATACAGAGCATTCCATCTTCTTTATCAGTGAAAGTATTGCTCTGCTGATGAAAAACAGCCCTTTATGTTCTGTGATTTATCCTGAAGCAGTCCTAAGAGAGACATTAGGTCTTACTTTTCACCAACAATCAACAAGCACTATCATCTTGAGCAATATACAGTAGGTGCTTAATTGTTTTCAAGTCATAAAAGTTAAGCTTTGCATCACATTATGTGATGAATTATGCAGAGCAAAGATTGTTTTTATTGCCAATGTACGCATAGTACCTATAAATACATTATGTCAAATTGTTACTAGCTAAATTAACAGTCTTATTTCATTAAAGAATTACATAAATTTCAGAATCACACGTACACAGATGTTTTTGCTAATCTGTAGAAAAGAAAACAGATGGAGTTGAATTTTTCTTGCTTTCAAACAAGAAGTACTCTTCAGATCCACTATGCACTTCCATACAGTGTTGTTTATTTGTAGTCAAATAAAGTTAACAATAATAAATCATTTAATTATACATACCATTGTATTTAAAGCTTAACATATCTACTTAAGAAATACTTAAGAAACATTAAGAAAACAAGACATTAGCTCCCAGACTTCATAGAAAACCATGTCAAACATAATCCTCAAACCCAAAGAAAGAAAGCTACAAGGAGGGGTGTGAATCTAAGTATCAGCTAAGCTATTAGTGTTATTGTCTGTAAAAGCTAGAAGTACTATCACTTTCTCACAAAAGAGGAGAACTATGGTCCTTTCTTCCCCCCCTCAAAGTGACAGTTTCAGAATTTTTTTACCTTGTGATGAGTTTATCTTGGTTAGCCGCCTGAAGCCCATGCAGCTGCTATCTCACTCTCCCTCCTCCTCAGGACTGGGGAAAAAGCTACACAAAAAACTTGTGAGTCAAGATAAAGTCAGTCTAGAAAAAGAAAAGCAAAGGCTACATGTAGAAACAAAGGAAAACAAAAAAAATACTTATTCTCTACTTTCCATCAGCAGGTGATATTCAGTCACTGCCTGGGAAGTAGGGCATCAGTACACATATTTGTTGCTTCAGAAGATAAATACCTTAAAGAACACCTTCCTCTTGTCCCCCTTAGCTTTTATTGTAGAATATGTAATATGGTTTGAAATATCATAATGGGATATCCCTTTGTTCAGCTGGGGTCGGCAGCCCTGACCCCTCGCAACCACTTGCTCTTGCCCATCCCCATCCTATGGGCCTTTGGGAGTGGAAGGAGGTGGGTGGGCTGTTGGAAACAACCTTGATGTGGTGTAAGCACTGCTCAGTAACAGTCCAAGTACTGGTGTTCTGTCAACACTGTTCTAGCTATGAATGCAATGCACAGGCTTACGAGGGCAGCTGTGGGGAAAGTTAACTCCATCCTAGCTGTCCTGGTTTGAGTTAGAACAGACTGAATTCTGATCAGTGATTTCCAGTTAGAAGATACTTAGCTGAACAGTAATTGCGCTTTCTGAAGTTAACAGCATGTTTTTGCAGACAGTGGCTGCTTCTAGCAGTGATAACACTTGACATTTATAGTTACTACCAAATATTGCTGTGCAACTGCTAGATCTTGTGTAACATGTTGGGGGGGTGTGTGCAGAAAGTAGAAGAGGTATTCCATCCCATATACATCATATTCAGTATAAAGCTGAGGGATCGTAATGGTCAAGCCCTCTTCTCCAATGTCCAACATCCAAGGAGGACATCCATTCTGCCTTTGAGCCAGACCCCTGTGTTCTAGAATCAAGTTCCAGAATCCAGCTCTTGAATCCTGTTCCCATCTGCTGGTGTTCCCATCAGGCTGGGATGTCCTCAGTGGCTACTCAAGAGCATCAGTGGTGACGGTGACATAATTGCTATCAGGGGAGGTTGGGTTCAGTACTGGTTTTATAGATATTTGTATATATTCCATTTAAAAAGGGGTTTGCAGAAAGAATAGTGAATAGATTTTCTCTATTAATCTTTCAAAGAGAAGTGTATCACAGGAAAAATCCATAACTGAAGTCAAAAGGTCAGTACCTTCACTAAGTGTAAATGCAAGAGAGTGCTCCTGGCTGCTATTTCAGTTTGAGTATTTTAAATCAGCTGAACACTCAAATTGCCTTTTCTTTTCACTACATTTTCTTTTCTTGCCATTTTTACTACCACTATTACAGCAGCTCCCCTTGCCACCACTCTAGTTTATGTGCAGAGAGTGGTACTATTATACACCACTCTTCCTAGCACTTTAAAACTGGCCTAAGAATATCTTTCTTTCATTTGAAGTGTGTCACATGAAGCCTTTTTTCCACTAATTTAAATAAAAAATAATATAGCTTGCAAGAGAAGTTTTGTTTCAGCTTTGGAACAAATTTGAGTAGACATTGATGCTCTAAAGATAAATAGTTATGTTGCATTATATCAAGAAGCCAATTTATTTTTTTTTTAATGCTGTTTTAACAAAATGAAAAATACTTTATGATAGTAAAATACAAACAAAAGTCGCAAACACTTTAAGTTACATATTGCATTGCAACAATTTTCAGTTTATTCTAACTATCAATATTGTATTGTCAATAGGCTAAAAGGAAAATGAAAGTATTTTCATTTTTTTTCAAGAAATAAATTTAAAATTGCCTAGTTTCTTAATTCTTGGTATTTTTTTATATTGCTTTCTACAGTTTGAGAGTTATATAAACTCTTAGCTACATTAAAGTAAGATTACTGTCAAAAGCGCTTCTGGGCCCTTTCTGGACTGACAGGACTGGTATTTGCCACAACTTTTTCCATTACTTCTTTATGCTTTGTTTTTCACCTTATTCAGAATTTGAAGCAACTTGTGATATAATTATTGCATTCATTTGTGCTACATAATTTGTAGTCAGATAGCAACTCATGACAGGCCATGGGAAAACTGCTGCAATATGAAGTTACCTTCTGTGGTAAATGATTTGGTTGTGATTGCATCTGTAAGTGTTCCTGGTTGTCATGGTTTAGGGTCAGGGTGGCCCCTCAGACATAACAGACGCTCTCTGTTAACCCCCGTCCCTCCCCAAAGGGGAAGAGAAAAGGAATAAGAGAGAGAGACATAGTGATTAAAAAAGGAAACTGGAACAGCTTTAATGATGATTAATAATAATAAAATAGAATATGTACAAATATATACACAACCAGTACTGAACCCAACCCCCCCCGAAAGTAATTCCATCACTATCACCACTGATGTTGTAGAGCAGACACTGGGGGTCCCGGACTGGGCCCTGCAACAGACGGGAGCTGTGTTCAAGAGATGGATTCTGCTACTGGATTCAGGAACAAGGGATCAAAGGCAGAATGGACAGAGTCCTCCTTGGATGTTCTGGGGAAGCAGTCCAAGAGGGGAGAAGAGCCCGGGTAAAAGCCCTAAAGACCCTTCGGATGCCTCTGCTTTATATACCCAATATAACATATAGGGGCTGGAATACCTTGTTGGTCAGTTGGGGGTCACCTGCCCTGTCCGCTCCTCCCTAGGTGCCGTCTTTCACTTTCCTGCACCCCCCAGTGTGGTACACGAGGTTCAGCAGTGGCCTTGGTCTGCACACCAATCCTGGGTAGTAACTCTAAACACGGGATGTTATCCCTGCCAGCATCAGACACTGTCTGTGAAAACAGGCTGCTGATTTCAGAAAGTGCAGTTAGTTAGAAGAACTGAGCTGAAAAGTAAAATCACTGAACAGAAATAGTCCTGTTTTCACTCAAACCAGGACACTAGTCACTTTGTATTTATGACTCTGATATATACACTCACAAAGATCTTTACAACTTTTGAACATTTTAGGAGAAGTTGTTGACTGAATACACAGCTGCCCCACAACAGTAATTGCTGAAGTAAATCAGTACAGTGGCAAATAGCTTAACTATTCCCATAGTAACATATTTAATCTGCATGATGTGGTACAATTTGGTTAACAACAAAAGCCAGTCCATTTCCCCTTGCAGATACACTGGGAATTTCTGTGATATACAACCTATACACACTAAGGCTGGTACATGTTTCTTCTCTGAACAATGATGATATTACTTTCCAAACTATAATTTACCGTCCAAAAAAGAAACAGTCTATTGCCCAAAATAGACTGTTCCTCTCTGTTTACTGCTTCTAATAAACTTGCTAATACATCCTGCACAGCAAGCTTAACTTTTATAAATGATGGTAACATAAAATGATCCACTGAACAAAAGAATCTAGCCATTATCTATTTATACTTAAGTATCAGAGTACCTGTATTGTTACTCATTTTTATGTGACTGTTATGTCAGGATAAGACATTGGTTGAGTGACTAAACATGGGGATCAAAACAAAATGATCATTGAAAGGTGTTTAATGACAGCAATCTCAGCCTTTGAGGTCTTATTGTGTCTTCCTTAAATAACAGTATGTAAAAAGAGATGTAGCATGACAATAATTTTTTTCAGGTACATTGATTTCAAGGGACAAAATCATATATTTAACAACTGAGAAATATGACAGAAAGCAAGAAATACTATATATCAGCTTTTCAAATAGAAGTAGGGAGAGAAACTAAGAATTTTTTACGTACAGCCAATTAAATCAATTATCTGTTGCACATATAAATATATATATATAAAATATTTTTCAAGCTGATATCACTAGAGTTTTGTTGCATGGAGAAGTGAGGTAAGAACCAACTCTGTAAATTTAAGCTAAACCCAACAAGAAGCTTCCTTATGTTCACTGGGAGATGGATGAACTAGTAACTAACTAGTGACCACATCTGTGTTTAGTTCAGAAGATTTAATTATCTAATTGTCATAGAGATATATGAAAGAGAGAATAGCACAAAACATTATTTAGGAGGTTGGCTTATGGAGTGGTTGATTTATGAAGAAAGATGAAAAGAACTAAGCAGATGTATCTGGTTAAATAATGTCCAAGGAAACATTCAGCAAGAAGGCTTATGATTAAAATACTGAGAAAAAAAAAGGATGTTATACAGAAGCATACAAGAATTGCTAGGAATAATGGGAAAAAAAAAGGAAAAAAAAAAAGCCAAACCAAAACCAAACCAAAACACAAATAAGCCAAACCAAACTTAAAGCCTTTAAAAGGAAAACTCAGTAAATATCAAAGTTGCCCACCAGTAGCAGTTATTAAACCACAGAACAATTTTTTTCAAAGAACTCAGAGAAAATCTATTCAGTTGCTATTAGAGAAAAAGTGTGATACACAGTATACAGGACAGAGAAAGAGCTGGCACTCTAAAAATTAGACTAGCTTCATTAGGGTGATTTTTAATTTTTCACACTGATATAAAATTAATTCTATCTATAATTCTGTGTCACTCAACCATCCTTTTCAAAAGCAGGAATAATAAAGAAACTTTCATTGAATGAGCCCTGTGTGTGAAGATTGAGTAAGCAGATCCAAATAGTTTCAGCAGTAAGTCTGCTTTTCCCTTTCCATAACTTGTGATTAAGTTCTACGTGGCAAATCACTGTAATATATCACCTCTGACCTTTTTTTATTGTTTTATTGGAAGGGGATATTCTGTTACATTTCTCTGAAGCATTATAAGTTATAACAGCTAGAAGTAAAATGTTTTTGTGCAGCAGCAACACCTGAAGTCTTTCAGTTATTTGTTTAGTGGGCTTTGCTCACCTACTGGAGATAAATGAATTTCCCAGTAGGGCAGGAACAGGAGGGAATCTTCCTTCCATTGAGAATGGATGCAGTTGCTCTTTCATTCTGCTACTTTGTTTTGGTTGTTTTACTTTTGACCCATTCTGTAAAGTATACATTTCCTAGCTAACACACAAATTTAAATTTCCTTTTGGGTCCTAGCAAAGAATGGCTCCTCCTTCCTGTTTTCAGCTAGTGGCACACTGAAGTTTTTTTTCTTGTGTGGGTGGATTTCTGTAGTGCACAGAGGACAACTCAGGGGATACTTCTGAGCTTATGGTTCAACATCTTTCAGGTCTTCTGGGAAAGCGGAGGACCAGAGTCATGATTTTCTCCTGTGTTCAATTCCTGTTTTCTTAAAATAGAGCCAATGAACTGCAGCAGCAAGGTAGACTGGCTGTATTTATTTCCAAGTGTCCCAAGCAGAATGTTCTGGATTTGTGCTTATCCTGACAACTAATTTCTCTAAGAAGAAATAAATGCTTGATAAGTGAAAAGTTATGTACACAGGGGGAACTAATATATATATATATATACATAGTATCCTAGATTGATTTAGTTCAGTATACTTGGAATTAGCATTAATTTGGTGTATAGCTCTTATATTGATGAAACATTTGCATCTTAATTCTGTCTGGGGTAAGCCTTCAAAGGTATTTCCTAACATGTTATTTCATTTCCAGCAGTGGTGCCCAGACACAGAATATCTGGATATAGAGCTGCAAGATGTAAAAGACTAAAGTAGCACATCTAGTGATTTTGCAGAATGTAGAAATTGATCATGTCAAAACTGGGTCCCATATTAAGGAACAGTCTAAACAAGACAGTTGTACTGTAATGCTCACACCTTGTTATACCATCCCTATGTTCACAGTAGTACACTGTCTACACATATGGCTTCCTCAATGCTACTACAGCTAGACCATTAATTTATCAACAGTGGATCTGATCTAACAATAAAAAAATAAGAAGTTGTAATCATAAGACAACAATAAGAAATTACAATTACTATTAATGTTACTGAATTTGACAATGCAAACACTTTTGTTTTAGAAAGGGTTAACAGTTATCATAGCTTTTTAGGACAATTCCAGTTCTGTTCTCATCTTGCATTTCTGAATCACAGTCACTTTGGTTATCAAAGAGGGTTAACAAAAAGACTGAGGATTAGAGATTATTTTCCACATCTGATAAAATGTATTTGACAGAAGATATCTTCTTAACATGAATGAGAAACACTTCAACCATCCTTCAAACTGATCACAACAGACAAAAAAAAAAAAATATATTTTTAATTTTTAATTTTAATGTAAAATTTCAAAATTCTTAGAATTCCCATCTATAGGACAGATAGAACTAGACATCTCAGTTACATAGAGCTTGATGTAGAGCCCACTGAAGCTGCCGGACACTTTCTACCAGTTTGAGTTTATTTAAAATGTCCATTAATATTTACAGGTCATCAGGGGAATTGAATGTACTCGGTTACTTAATGAACAGTTTGGAAGTTGCAATTTTATTTTTTTTTCTGTACTCTAATTTGTTTTGCCTGTTATTTTACCTACGCATGAGTAAAGGGATCTTACAATAAGATGCATCCTTCAGTAGAGGACAGTAACCTACTATTAAAGATGCTGTAAGACTGATCAAAAGTAGACTCATACTGAAATTCTTATTCCTATGAATGAAAATGGAAATCTCCAGAAAAGTGGGTGCTTACTAAAACAACACAAGCTCTTAAAAAAAGTACTTATGTAAACAAGGATATAAACTTGCATAAAAAAAAAAAAAAGGACAAAGCATGAAGTAAAGACACTGAGATAGAAGTTTAGGACCAAGAATCAGAGCAAGTTTTTGTTGATTTATTTTGCATCCAGCAGTTAGTAGTTTTAATCCCGATTAATTTACATCTTTGACTAACTGATTTTTAACACTGGAAATATGCAAAATTTAGCATTTAAACTACATGTGGGAGTACACAGGAATCTGTTATATTAGTCAGAAATACAACATCTTGAATGGACTGGAAAGATAATTTCATTTTGCATTTGGTTTATTTTTTCATGTATCACAGCTCCTTCCTCCAGTCATTTTTTTAGGTTCTATTTTTCATGTACTTATAGGAAAATAACTTGATATACCATTCTTTGTCATATCTCACTGAGCTATGCATATTAAAAACCTCTGCAACTTAGCAGATAGCAAAAATGGAATGAGTATGTGACATAACTAAGTTATATGCAACTCTTGAGCATATGTCATTAGTTTATTTGGCTGCAGATCTCCTTTGTGCACTGCTTTTTTTCATAAAGAACACTTTTTTTCCATTTATATATTTATTGTTTCTCCTCCTCACATCTGTTATGGAAAGAAACAAAATGTTCTATGGGGTAGGGCCTAGTTGGAGGCCTGTATCTAGTGGAGTTCCTCAAGATTCAGTACTGCAGCCAGTGCTATTCAACATATTCATTGACCTGAATGAAGGAGTAGAGTGCACTGTCAGCAACTTTGATAATGACACAAATCTGGGAGGAGTGGCTGACACACTGAAAGGCTGTGCTGTCATTCAAAGAGACCTAGACAGGTTTGAGAGTTGGGCACGGAGAAATCTAATGAAGTATAACAAGGGCAAGTGTAGAGTCTTGCTTCTGGGAAAGAATAACCCCATGTACCAATATAGGTTGGGGACTGACCTGTTAGAGTGTAGCACAGGGGAAAAGGGACCTGGGGGTCCTTATGGACAGCAGCATGACCATGAACCAGCAACATGCCCTGGTGGGCAAGAAGGCCAGTGGCATTCTGGGGTGCATTAGAAAGGGTGAGGTTAGTAGTTTGAGAGAGGTTCTCCTCCCCCTCTGCTCTGCCCTGGTGATACCACATCTGGAATATTGTCTTCACTTCTGGGCCACTCAGTTCAAGAAGGATAGGGAACTTCTTGAAAGAGTCCAGCACAGAGCCGCTGAGATGATTAAGGGAGTGGAGCATCTCCCTTATGAGGAAAGACTGAGGGAGCTGGGGCTCTTTAACTTGGAGAAGACTGAGGAGTGCCTCATTAATGTTTATAACTATGTAAAGGGCGAGTGTCAGAAGGATGGAGCCAGGCTCTTCTCAGAGATGTCCAGTGATAGGACAAGGGGCAATGGGTGCAAACTGGATATATTTAAAGAAAAACTTCACTATCTTGTTGAATTTTGGTATTTCCTTTTACAGGTATTTATCCATCTTTCTTCCTACATTTATATCTCACCCAGAAATACACTAGCTTAGTTAAGTACTTCTGCTTTGATTTTAATTCTATCATTATGAGCAGTGAGCTTTACTTTTAACTTTAGCTTTTCCACACCTGAAACAAAGATGACATATCAGTAATATATGTAACTGATTTATGACATTTTTATTCCATAGAGAGTTGAAAAGATATTTTAACAATGCTTTTCCTGATCAAATACTTGAGACAAAATTTTGGAGATAACTAACCACTTTGGAAGTGACAGAGGCTTTAAAGAAGGCCATTTTGAGTTGCTTTACACAACAGACCTTGAAACAAGTTGAATTCTATACATTTACAGAAAGAGGAACACATTTCAGATTTTAAAAAAGATGGTTAGTGATATAGTATTTCTTTGTATGATTCACAGCTGTGAAGACGTGTCCACTGCACAGGCATAGTAATCTTGCAATCCAAGTCAATAAAACAGATCTCGCATTTCAATCTTCAGGACAGTTCAGAGGCATAAAATGATTGGTGTAGTCTGACCAAAGAACAAAACAATACGGGCATGGGATTTTTTTGGTCTGAGGACTGTAAATTTTCTACTAGCACCTCCCAGTGTGACAAGCATGCTCCAGATATTGACAGCCACGGGTGCAACAGCTTTCCCCTGCATCCTTCACCTGCCCACAGAGAGGTCTCTCTGCACAGTATGCTGGGGAGGGTCGAGTCAAGCATGCCATCCTCTCTTGGTTGCTCTCTCTCTGCTTCCATTCCTGCAGGTTTTGCAAAAACAGCCCAGAGTCGCCTTGGACACAATGTCTTGCTTGCAGAGGAGAAAGTCCCAGTCATCTTCATCCTGTATCAGTATGGTTTGGTTCCATACAGATACTGCCTTTCTTCTTCAGCCTTTACTCTTTGTTTCTACTCAATTATTTTTCTTTTTTACTGGATTACCCATTTTTCTCATTCTTTTCTCTATAACCCAACACAGTGTTATTTTATTAAAGATTTACTTTTTACAATAACTTTCAGTTCTTAAGCCTACCTTGAAAAATGCAGACCTCCTTTCTAAACACTTTCCATTCTATTCCTTTTTTTTTCATTCGTATGTCCCTTTTGAATTCATTAATTTTCTTGGATCCTCTTGCATTGCTGACCAAAAAGCACACTTTTCAGCAAGTTAGATTGTTGGGTTATTATGACTGTTTTCTGGCAAGAAGTTTGTCAGGTTACAGAAAAATAATGACACTTTTTTGCTTATACAACAGCATGCCAAGAAGTCTATAGGCATTATCAAAAGATAAAATGAAATATAACTTGAGCTGAAAAGAAAAGAAGCAGAACAAAAGCTAATTAATTTCCAAAATTTTTAAGGAATTAAAATATTTGAAAAAAAGCAGCAATAATGAAGAATAGTAATTTTAATTGCTAGAAACTTTGATAAGAACATGGCCATTTGATCTACTACTGTTATAAAATTACCTATTAAAATTGCTTATTTATGTTCAAAAGTAAAAATAATTTGTGTTCATGTCTATTTGTTAAACCAGTTCTATCTAAATCAGTTTCATATTGTATTGTAAACTTATGATATCCTATGCAGATATAAGCTATGATAGTCTCTCCTCTACTTGTCTCAGTATTTTATTTTTTTTTCAGGAAAAGATTCTCATTTCATATATATTTCATCCAGTAGTTAAGGGGGCTTTTATCTGTGTGATTTTTTTAAAAAAGATTCATTTTAAAATTCACTGCTCCCCTTCAGCTCTGATTAGTTCTGTTAACCATTTTGTCATTTCCTCACTGATCTTTTATATTTATGATTAAACCATTTCTTAACACCTCTTCTGTAATTCCAGTTTGTTCTTCCATTTTTCCACTCTGCTACATCCTCATTTCACTGGAGAATTTTTACAAGTCCCCTGAATCATAACTCTAAAGAAGAAATGGACAGAGACAAACCATTGAATAATGAAACCAGACTTTTTTAGACTGGTTACTTGGTACACTCCACAACCATACTTTTTTTTAAAAAAAATGGAGAATTCCCTCAATGTTTTGCTCTGAAAAACAAACTCAGTATAAAAGGTCATCCAGAACTGACTCTATGATCAAGAGTCCTGGAATATGTGGGCCAAGAAAAATACCTAGCTAATTTCCATCACCAGTACCTTCACTCTTAAAAAGAGAATATAAAATATATATATGGAATATTTATATTTATTGTTGCATTCATAAACTTTCAGAACTATTCTCTTTCAGTCACTGAAGCTTCCATAGAAATTAACAAAAAAAGCCAAACCAAATCAAAAAAAAATTCAGAATACTAACTTACTAACTATAGTTTGCCATGAAATATCACTGTAACAAGTAATTTTCTGACCTAACATTAAAATACAGTAATGAAAAGCAAGTTAAAGAAAAGAGGCTGCAGCTTGTGTCTATCCATTCCATTTTATAGTTCAGGTTATGGTATTCTAGGGAAACTCAAGCTGTAATAAATCTTGGCATCTTGCAAAGACAGTTTCAAATGAACATGTTTATTGGGACAGACAAGTACACTACTAAGAGTGTTTACTTCAGGTGCTGACATAGAGTAGCAGCTGCTGGATTTAAACACTGACTCGGTCATTGCAGCTGAAAACTATGAGAATTTTTCAAATCATACATCAATATGAGCAAAAACATGGGCATCATAGTATGACATAAGTAATACAGATTTTTTTTTCCAACAGCAGTGAAGCAATGTAGTTTGAGATGAAAAAACTATAACCAGAACAAAATCAGGCAAAAATTCCACTCTAATCTCTCTAAAACAAAGGAAAACAAAACACATTTAGATGTTTTTAATATTGTGATTATTGTTTTTAAGGAAGTTTAAAGGACTTTTTTCTTGAAAAATTTGGGCTTGTTGAATTTCTTTCGGTATAATAGCTTTCTTTAGGTATATACCCAAAGCACCTCTAGCCACCACTTTTCACAAGCAGGTATGTTTGCCAGCAGGCCAAGTGCAAATGTGAGACAGGTTTTTTGCATTAATAGTCTAGAAGAGAAGCAAACCCAGCACTGATGCAAGCTCCTGCTCTACCACTGAATATGAGGACTTAGCTCAGAGAGAGATCTGGGTAATCAGTCTGAAAGCAAGGGAGTCTGTGTCACTAGTAGTATAAAAAACTCAACCCTGACCCTTCCAACCCATAATAAACCAACTAAACAAAAAATCCACAGAACAAAAACCCAAACCATAACACACATTGGCACACTGTATAAAATTAGTTTGAGATGGAATACTTGAGGAAGACAGTATACCTGTTGTTGAGTCTCCAATGTCTAAAACTGTGAGGATTTCATCAAATAGAGATAACCAGCATGGGAAAAAAATTATCTGCTTCAAGAGGGTATTAGTAGCCTCATGTGAGGAAAACACCTGTTCTACAGGAAGGTTCAGTAGTCTCATCCATGTCCCCTGTCAGGATACGGATGTTGTGTGGTACTGAGACCTAATAAAGACTGTTGTGTGGTACTGAGACTGAAAGAAAAACAATGATGAGAACAACCAGATGGGAGAAATTATATGTATCAATACTGTAAGGACTTCTGTGGTTATCCCAACATCAAAAAATGAAGAATGAAATAGCTAAAGGTCCTTTTCTGAAGGACTGAATCCTATCTGACAACCGGCCCACAAAGTATGAAAACTAACTGGAACCAAGTCAAAGATATTAAAGATATACTGCCAATACTAATGCTGCCCTTTGGCTATGCATTATTTAATCTTCCATATAAGCTTCTTTACTAATTACTCTGGACAGTCATATATCATCCTCACAGAAGACTGACATGCTGACAGTCCTCTACTAGTATAAATCAAGGAGAAAAGTATACAGTTTGTATTATTAGTCCTTCAGCTTAAGCATACAGGCATACTTTGGCAGTGACTAAAAATACTGCAAGATTAATGTGTTAATCTTACACTAATGTGTTACTCCATAAATAGTTGATATGAAAACCAAAGTTAAAACTTTGGTTTCTTTTCATAGATGACATTCCATGAAGCAACACCACTGGCAAGACAGGAATTTCCAACAAAAAAAAATCCAACAATTCCCAAAACAAAACGAGACAAAACACCCTACAATATTGTTATATTGTCATGGATTAACCTTGTTACTGCCATGCACCCACCAAGATGCTCTCACTCCCTTCCTCAGCGGGACAGGGAAAGAAAGTATGGTGAAAAACTCATGGGCTGAAATAAGGACAGGGTGATCACTCACCAGTTACAACAATCATTATCACAGGCAAAATAGGTTAAACCTGGGAAAGTTAATTTAATTTCTTGACAATTAGTAAGAGTAGTATAACAAGAAATAAAAGCAAAAGGAAAAGCATCATCCCTCCTTCTTCACAGGTTCATCTTCACTCCCAACACTTCTACCCCCTTCCGTCCCACATGGTGGTGGGGGAGATGGGGAATAGGGGTTTCAGCCAGTTCATGATACTTTCCCTGCTCTGATGTGGAGCCTGTCCCACAGGATACAGTCCTTTATGATCTTCACCAACATGGGTCCTTCCCATGGACTGCATTTCAAGAATTGCTCCAGCATGGGTCCTTTCCACAGAGTAGAGTACTTCAGGAACAGAGTGCTCCAGCTTGGGTCCCCCTTGGGGTCACAGGTATTGCCACAAAGGGGGGCATGGGCCTCTCCGTACAAGCCACAGTTCTTGCCAGAAGCCTGTACAGCACCGTGTCTTCATTGGCTGCAACTGCCTTCAGGGCATGTCCACCTGCTTTTGCATAAGGTCCTCCACAGTCTACACTGTGAATATCTGCTTCACTGTGGTCTTCCATGGGCTGCAGAAGGACAGCCTGCATCACCATGATCCTCACCATTGCCTGCTGGGGAATTTCTGCTTTGGTGCCTGAAGCACCTTCTCCCTCTCCTTCTTTTCTCAACTTGGTGTTTGACAGGTTGCTTATTGCACAGTTTATCACTCCTCTCTCTGCTACTGCACAGCATTATTTACCCTTTATCCTTATCACTTTGCTGATTGACTCAGCTTTGGCCAGTACTGGGTCCACTAAAGCTGGCTGAAGGTAGCTCTGTTGGACACTGGTTAGCTCCTGATGTCTTCTCACAAAAGCCACTCCTGTCACTCTCTGTTACCAAAAACCTTTCCACACAAACCCAGATACATCTATCCTGGACTTAGTGAAGAGGGATTTAATAGATTTAGCAGAAATCCACCAGAAAGCGACAATTATATATCTTATGAAATTATGAAAATATAAAGAGGGCAGAAAAAATACTAGAAGGGGAAATTACAGTAGAGAGACTGGAAAAGCAAAACCTTAAAAAGTGAAACCTTTTATCCTAAGAAACAGAAACATGCAAGGACTGCAGTTACTAAAGACAAAGACTTCAGTTAACTATCAAGTAATATAAATTCTTGAAATGTGCTGCAGTACAGCTTATCTTCCAAAATATCTTCCACATTTAAAATCTCATGTAGTGTTTTATGGTACTTAAGATTAAATGTAGAATAATAACTCACTGATAACTTCTTTGGTTTCTCAAATAAAAGAGGTGAAAATAATTTTTATGGAAGCATTTGTACATCTATATTCTTTATTATTCTAGGGCAAAGGACAGACCATGACAGCAGAGTAAGGACAGCAACTTTCACAAAAGCAGACTATAATTTGAAGGGAATGGGAGGGGGAGCAATCTTTTTGTTTTATATAACTGAAATTATATTTTCTATCTATTAAGTTGTTCTACAGGAGAACTGTCAGATCCTGAAGGTGACAGTATTAAAAAGACAGCAGTTGGATTCCTCTAATTAAAAGGAAAAATAATTTCATCAAATTACCAATCTAATCAGAAATGCATCGATGTTAAGGGAAAAAAAAAATGGGAGAAAATTTGCAAACTGGCAAAAATACTGTTGCCAAAGGGAAAGTATGAAGGAATGACAGAAAACGAAGACATGCAAGTAATCAGAAAGGTTAGCTATAAAATAAGACAGTGAAAGAAGAGGTTTTACAAACACAATAGGAAATGAAATCAAAAAGAAGCAAAAATCTCATATTCAATAGGAAAAGAGAACAAAAATAAAAGATTATGCACAACAGACTAAATTCAATACCTTCTTTGTTTTTTTGGTTGTTTGTTTTTTAAAAAAGAAAGAAAGAAAAACAGTTTTGACCAGATTCTTCACACTGAGTTTTATCACAAGGATAAGTATGTCAGGGAGAATTTGAAAACAGCAGAGTAAAGAATATTTAGATAAATGAACTGAATTTAAATCGTAATGGCCCAAAAAATTAATCTTTAAATGCTTACAAAGAAAACCCCAAACTAACCAAAAATATTGATAAAGCATTAGTGGTTTACTTCAAGAGAACATAGAAGACAGGTGGTTTGAAAAAGTAGCAAAATGTGAAATTCTGTATCAACTATTAAGAAGTGAGAGGCGTAACAGAAGAATGGAATGTAAAAGAATTACAGATCATGACACCTACCTTGAGGAACTAGGACAGTAAGAAATATTGATCTATTTATACTGAGAGACAACAAAATGAAACAGACAGAGTAGTTTATTCAAAGTTCAGATAGTGCCAAAGCAATCTTATTTTCACCAGGATGGAACCTGTAACAAGTTACAGCAGAATATGTAACTGACTCAGTAAAGCTTTTACTATTGCCCTGTGGGACACTCTCAAAAGCAAACTGAAGAAGAACAATCTAGATTTTTATTTTAAAAAGTGAGTACTCACTGCTTTATAAACTACACTCCAAGCAGTTACCGGTGTTTACTTTGTAGTGAGAGGGCATTTAATCAGTACAGCAGTCAGAATAAAAGCAGAACATGGTAATAGGTGTCAATTATGTAAAATGTAATGTCTTTGGGAAAGAGATCACGGAGGAATATTAAAAAGGCTCAGTGGGAAAAAAACAAAGCTGGATGGTTAAAAGTAAAGTCATATGGAGAGACAGACTAGAAAAGAAGAAAGGAAAAATGATATATGGATATCGTGCAGTCTGTACACAGGTAACAAAAGAGGTCATAAATACAAATATTGCACTTCGAACTTGACTAAATATGTTAGTTTGTCGCTGATGTGGGGCTGAAAATCAAACAATTATCACTTTGGTGATGGACGGTGGCTGACATAATCATCCCTGTTGGTCCGGTACTTGAGGAGATTAACTACAACACAATAAGGTCTTCAGCAAGAAACAAAACGAAG
>JANHFX010012184.1:0-21225 GCA_027560015.1 Chloroceryle amazona | reverse complement strand
GAGCCTATCACTGGCAGAATAGCCTTGGATCGAGCACAACAGTTGAGAGCTTTGCTGTTTCATCTGCCTGTGCTGGTAATTCCTGCTGCACGCACACCGTGAGGCTTTTCTTGCTGAATACAATGGATAAAAGCATCAGGATTCTGTAATTCAGTTCGACAGTGTTCTTTTCTGACGAAGCAGTACTCCTGTGGCTATAACCTCTTTTTCAGTAGATAAGGAAAATCAAGGTTTCCCATAAAACTTTAAGCTTAACAGAAATTGGATCAAAGCTGGAGCAAGCCCATAGTCCACACTGCAGCTACTTGGCAGGGGATGTGGATGCTAGAAAGAGTATCTGCTTTGTGTCACAGGTTTAGCTGTACTCACCACGTACAACCATGGACAGCGAAGTGCAGCGGGACGGCAGAATCCTGGATTTGATCGATGATGCTTGGAGGGAAGATAAATTGCCGTACGAGGATGTGGCTATCCCTCTGGTAGGTGAATCATTACTTATCAATCTGAGACTGGTGCGTTTATCACAGCCCCTTCTAAGAAACAGCCCAGAGAGTACTGCTTGCGGTGCAGACAATTTGTACAGAGGGTTCCCAGGATGGATCTGACTCGCTCTTCCCTTGTCCTATATTCCAGTCATTCCAGTGTGCGTATGAGGATGTGGATGTTTCTCTCCCCCTTCCCCTGACCAGTTGCCTAATCTTCCTGGAACTGGAGTGACTCTCCCATTGCACAGTTCTGGGTTTGGCAACAGGGAGAAATAGAATCGTCCTTTCTCTGTGCTTCCCCTTCATGTCAGCAGTGTTTGAAGTGGTTTCTCGGTTGGTTTGTAAAACAGAGAGGATCAGTTTCACAGTGACAGTTCCAGTCTTGGTTACATTTTATTTCCACTTTCTGAAATTTCACCAGAAGAAGCTGAAAATTTTTCAAAACTCTTCCTAATCAGTCTTCTCCAGACACAGTGTTGCTGTTGCCAGTTCAAGGACAGTAGTGATTGAACTGGCATCTGCAACAGGACTCTTGCTTGTAGCACTGTCCCCAGCATGTGGCAGCTATCTTCCTCCAGTGGACAGCTCTGAAGCAAGAGAGGTGCAGCTGGGGAGAAGCTTCCTCTGATCCCACAAAACCCAGAGCTGACGTTTGTGATCTCCCACACTGATGCTTTTCTTTAGCCATTTTGAAACTACCAGGGAACAGAGGTATCTGAGGATTTTCCCTTTCCTTTTTCTCTCTGGTACACACAACCTTTACCCCAGCCAGCACTGACAAAGCAGTCATACTAAGATCCTGGGGACTAACAGGCTGCTAGTTTCTTTTAGGACAGAGACATCTGCAAATTGCCAGTGACATGGCACAAGCTTTAGACCTTACACCACTGTCTTTTCAGGGAGAGCAAGGAGCAGCTACACACCTCCAAAATCAAGCACACAAATTCTCCTGACAAGATTTGGGCTTGAGGGAATGATGTTGCAGAACTGTGATTCTCAGATACATGAGCCCAAAGCACCCTTTGCTTGGGATAACCTTTCTCAGGCGGTCTGAATGCTATAAACTAGTTCATTGCTGACATTTGCCTTTACCCTATATCCAAGCATTACTATTTCTTTCCTTATAGCCATCTCTTGCCCTACTTAGTCACATACAGATGTCAGCCTCAGAGCAGGGAGCCTCACCTTGTCACGGTGTTGGGTCATAGGCTGTACTTGATGATCTTGGAGGCCTATTCCAACCTCAGAATTTCTGTGATTCTGACCAACTAATAGAAAGAAAGGCCTGGCCATGGATATAAAGATCACCAGGGATGGGATTGGCTCTGATCACTCAGGGATAGACAGGAGACTTACTCAGTAACATTGTAAAGGAGGAAACAGAATGGCTGTAAAATGGTATTTGAGCCTCTCCTGAGCATCCCATCCGGTATTCACCCAAGAAATTCATATGAACTCAAATGGGCTCCAGTCGTGCTGTTTTCAAACCTGAAAAACTTTATTTAGCTCATGCTGGGATTTCCAGAGATCTAGAACTCAGAATTCTTGTCCAAATGTCATTTGGCAGAATAACACACACTCTGTATGACTGTACCAATACAGCAACACAGACAACACCTAATAGAAGGGAGGGAAATGAAATCTCTGTTCAATGATAATTCCTCTGTACTGTACAGCTCTGTGTTGCACCTGGCGGGGGGTTTGGACTTGTGCTGTTGATACAGCACAGCCGAGTTCAGCATGGAGAAAGACAAAGGATTTCTCAACTGACAGCTGTCTTAATAACAGCTCTAATAAATGCAGTATCTGTATTCTTGGCAACAGCAGAAGCAACACATTGCAAACAAGCAACGGAATAACTGCATCATACTATTATTTACTTACTTTGCATTTGCTATATACTCTCCTTCTTCACTGCATGTGCAGTTTGAGTGTATAACAAGGCCCCAGGGTCCTGGAAAAGCAATTTACCTTTCATATTAAACACCATATTCATGTGAAAAGAATATTGTTCATAACTGGGCTTAGTGATAATTTTAAGTGGATCAGTATGTACAATATATATTGTTCATATGCACACTCTGCTCTCATTTGTGGATTTTTATATTTATCTATATGAAGTCTTAGTGACCTGCTCCTTTCAGGAGGCACATTATGTGTGGAATGCATTGTACCTCTTGTTTCCTTCCCAGAATGAGCTTCCTGAACCAGAGCAAGACAATGGAGGCACAACCGAATCTGTGAAAGAGCAAGAAATGAAGTGGACAGATTTGGCTCTCCAGTATCTCCATGAAAACGTTCCACCCACAGGAAACTAGTGAATCAGTGAGATTTAATGCATTAGATGCATTAATGAAATACCAGAAATATTTGTCAGCTGACTATTGCTGTCATAAGCTTCTCAAAGGAGGAAACAACATTTTTGAAAAAGGCTCACATTCGAACAATGGTTCTACTCATAGTGACCAAACAGAGTTAAAAATATTTCTGTAATGGGTGTGAAGTAACAATGGCCGACACCTCAGAGATAGTATCAGAATGTTTCTCTTACATAAAATTATTTCATATCTTCTGTTAAACTGTACTTAAGTTGGTGCCAGTTCTGATCTTAAATGTTTTCTAGATGTGATAAAAGAAGTAGTTTTTACTGTCTCAAGTTGTTATCGATTTTAAAGCCCACAATGGGATCACTTCTGACTCTGAAGGCTTATGTCCCAAAAAATATTCCTGTGCATTCTGTCGTTAGAGGTCAGTACACAAAGAACAAACAGCCGTAAGTCAGTTGTTACCATCTTGAACTAGTGTGTGGCTGAGGAAGGTTGTGTGGGGCAGGCATGAAGTCAGGTCAAGAGGCTTCAAGAGCTGGAAGTAATCTGTAAATGGTGGTTCTTTGCACTCCTTATCTCAGAATTTGACGGTGGTGGTGGACAACATTTGCAGTGCTGACACCCAGGGTATGTTTGCCAATAGGTGTACTATAAAAAGTCAGTCTAATTTATGCTAAAGTTGTGGTTATTCAAAATCACTGTCTTTGGAGGGATGGCTGTGAGTTAGAAGGAATCATAAAATCCCAGCATGGTGGGGGTTGGAAGGGACCTCTGGACATCATCTCATCCAACCCCCACCCCGCTAAACCAAGATTACCCAGAGCAGGTTGCACAGGATCACACCCAGATAAATTTTATTGTCTCCAGAGAAGGAGACTCCACAAGCTCTCTGGGCAGTCTGTTCCAATGCTCTGTGACCAGGAAGACCCTGCCAGTCCCAGTCTACCACCTATTGAACTAATAGCCACTTTATTGAGCTATCCGAGATGGGAAATGGAAATCTGAGGAAAGCAATGGTGAAAAACACATGGGGCTTAGCTTCAGGCAATAGATTCTTACCTCTTTTTGGTGCTTAGAAGAAATTTTATTTAATTTCTTTATCTCATTTTATCTCTGATTCTCAAATGTCATTTGCTATAGGTAAAAGCCTTCTGTTCATCTTGCTTGTTTCACTGTTGGACCGATTCTTTCACACCATTGGCAGAACTTGCTAAGGAGAAAATATTTTGACAAGAGTTTAGGATTACTGGTAGAGGTGAGAAAGGAACTGGAAAGAAAACAATGTTTCAAATGATTTTGTTGTGCCAGTGTATCAGAAGTAGTACTTCCTGGAGCTTGCAGCTTCTAGACTCCAGGGAAGATTTTTGGTGTCTTTTCTCAATGTTTATCCTCTTCAAAATAACAAAACCCAACTTTTGCCCGTGTGATTACCAAATGGAATCACAGCACATGTCCTCTGAGACTGCGATTGCTGAGCTGTGTGAGGATGGAGAGCTCACCGTGCTTGTGAAAATACCTCATGGGTTGCTGGGTGCACACCTCTGTCTGAGGTGTAATCCGTGCCTACACTTGTCTGAACAAGGAGGAGCTGCAGGCCGCCAGCAGACAGAGTTAAGGATTAACCTGAGAATTAGTAAAGTCAAAATGCTGCATATATCCAGCATGGACCAAAGAAACAGCTGTGCAGCTGGGAACGGTAACTGTTCAGCTCCTCACTGTATCATCACCAGGGGGCAAACACCAAGTCTGTGCTTAGTGAGGTGTATCTGATCCTCCCCTTTTTCCTTTAGCTAACCTGGGTTAGGAGAATTTATTAAGAAAACATTAGGCAAAGCTACCACACAGCTTCTGTCCACTAGCCATGTCTGCTCTCTCTTCCTCTTCCCTCTCTCACCCCTTTACAAACTCCCCACCACGCTCATCTTTCCAATTTTGCCACTAGATCTTCCAGCTCCAGTTTCAGACTTCCTTTCCTGACTCTGACAGTTGTCTCTGCATCTGCCATCTTCTTCTGTCTAGGAGGGAGAAAAAAAAAAGCCTTTCTTACTTGAATTAGAGCTGGATTCATGAGGTCTCCTGCAGGTCTGCAAGAAACTGTGGTGGGGATGCCAGAAATACAAGTGTCATCCAAGACAGCAGTTGCTTGGCAGCCCAGTGGAGACCCAGACTGACAAAAAATTGTACCTTCCCTGTGTCATGACAGTGATGTGCATGTGCCTCCTGCCTGAGCTGACAGGGTCTTGTAGAAGGGATTCTAGGCCACGGTACTCAGGAGAGACAGAGGGCCATGGAAGAGTAGGGAATGTCATGAATGCTACCAACATAGGGCCATGTGAAACCAAGTGCTGGCCCTGCCCAGATGCTTATCAAAAGACAAACAGACATGCAATAACTTCCTTAGTTGCAACACGTGCAGTTAAATTGCTGCTTACAGCATAATACCAAACCATTTATGTCTGATTCGGCATTCCCCAGGGCAAACTATATTTAAAATAAGGAAACCTGTTAGAATAGAAGGTGCTCCACCTTTTTAAGAAGAAGCTTTAATTGTATAACTAAAGACTGGTCTTCATTTCTTGGCTGGTAACTTCCTCCTTTCACCGCACCTACTGTTACTGGCAGAAAGAAAGAGAGTAAACTTGCCAGAGACAGGAGACGCATGCCAAAGAAATTGTGGGATCCTTAAAATATTTTACATGGAGAAGTTCCATACGCTGAGGCTGTGTGTTGTGTTCATCTACCTTTTCAATGGGGTGAAAACAGGTAAGAAATCATTTGTTTTGAGTGTTTTTGTAAAATATAAGATGCATTCCATGCTATGCAGACAGAAATGTATCTACCCTCTGCATTATAGTTGCTGCACAGGGGTTTTCACTAGCATTATTTATTTTGGCAAAGCAAACCATACTGGTTACATGAATGTTGTCAGCTCTAAAGAGTTCCAAATGTAAAACCAGAAGTCATTTTTATTATCTTTTCCTCACTTTGCAAACACTTCTTGTATATAAGTATTATCCATTGACACTGAAAATGCCATTTGAAATCTTCAGAGAAGAATGATTTCTTTCCAGCAGTGTCTTATATGACAGATGCAGAGGATGAATTACCATTTATGAACAATAAGCTTCATTTTGATATCCTCACAGCCCTATCAAGAATCAACCTGTGTAACAATAAACAAATGTACTGCCTTAGCAGTTAGCATACACATGGGAGCAAGTCAAGTTCCAGCTCTCTGCTTTGTAGTGAAAACAAACAGGATTAAAAAAAAAACAGTATACTAACTTGTATTTCATCAAGTTCTCTGGAGTAATCTTGGAGTCAAGTTTTGCTTAGTTTGTTAAATATGCTGTAGGAAATGTCCTAAGAAGTGAAAAAGAGAATCGTGTGAAAAGGCACCAAGGAAACCCTTTGAGATGTTGAACACCAATTTAGGATGTAGAGGGCATGCTCCCTCTGTGGAAAAGTGATAGAAATCTCCACTAATGCTACTGAGATTTCTGTGTGGTAGTGAAGTGTGCTTAGAGCTGAAGACTCACCACTGATGCATAAGACCACTCTGTTGAAACACACCTGCAGAAAGCCCAGGCAAGGTGACAGTGTTTGCAGGGCCATTGAAACTGCAAGCAGACGCAGGAGAAGCAACAGGCTTCTCTGAGGTCCATGCAAGGTGTGGGCTGGGTGAGCAGCCCCCTTCACAGGCTCTGTGGGGCAATACAGTCTACTAAGGACCACAACTAGGACAACTATAAATCTAACCAAGTGACCACTGACCCACCAAGGTGAAAATCTGTTGGAACTTCACTTTGCTAGAGGACACACTGACAGTTAAATTCAGCTGCTAGTCTATTCATGCAGACAGCCTCAAGATCACAGCCCCAAAATGCCACTATTTCAAACTCTGCCAGTCCATTGGATGAACATCCAGGACAGAAGGAAGAAAAAGCCTCCAAACATCACCTCCAAGAAAGGAATGAGAGACACCAAGGGAATGAAGGCCTTAAGTAGCACAGACTACAGTAAATACCACAGGGTCTGCCTGGGATCATTCTTATGACTGCAACACTCCCAAGCTGGGAGTATTTAACTTCAGAGTATACATATATGTAACTTCAGAACCAAGTTATTCTGAAGATGCTCCTCCTGCTGCAGTAGCACCTCACATCGCAAGCTCAAGACAAAAGATGTCCAGCTCCCACCCAGGAACATCAGTTTAACAGATTGGCATGTCCCCTGCTCCAGGTGCTTAGATGTCAGAGCACTCTGCCCAGGGAGCTGGTGCTTTCCATCCTATTTTACATATCAGATAATGGAGCAGAGGGAGGAAAAGTGAATTGCATGAGGCTGGTGAGCAAATTAATAATGGCCATGACAGGACTGGAAGTGAGTTAATGGAACACTGGGTTAATTGCCATATTTATTCGCCTTTTCTGGAGGCAAGTAGCCTGTTGGACACAGGCTGAGTACAGTGCCAGAGTGTAAGTGTCTACCTCACTTATTTACTTGCAGAATTAATCTCAATAAGCCTCTTGCCCCATCAGAGAATTCATGTTGGAGTTCCAAAGACACTTCCAGCCATTTGGGAAGGACTCACTGTGCCTACCAGAACAAAGGGCAGAGCCAGGATAAATGGCTGTCCTCGTGTGTCAGCTTTTGTAACGCATGCTGGATGAGTCGGGGATACACACCACCTTGCCAGAAGAGAAGCTGGCAGGCTTTCCTCCACTATTAGCACTGATCTGATTTTGTTAATCAGAATAGAACAAATTAAACAGACTTGGTGCAGATATAACAAGGGTTTATAAACAGTTCCGGTGTTAGGTATTAGCAAGTGCTGATCAGCTCTTTAGCAGAAGGTATGGGCTGCTCTGGTAACAAACACAGCGCTCCTCTGGGCAAGTCTCAGTGCAATGCAGGAGATCTAGAAAGAAATTAAGTAATTGGTGCAATCTTGCACTGATACAGAAGTAATTTCTGCCTGGCATTTCTGCCTGTATTACTACAGCTTCAGTGTCGGTAAAGATTATTAACAATACTACGTAATACTACTATACAATAACTAAACCAATTTCTAGTTATTAGTAAGAAATAAATATAATGGCATTTTTTATGTTGCAGTAGCACCTAGAGGACAGTCGCTGAGTATCACTATGTATGCTGGCGCCTATCATCAAACAATGACAACTTTTCTCTGCTAGTTACTTTGAGATCTTTATATGAGCAGTGTCATAGGGGAAATCTTGCTGATGTTTCTCTGGAGCACCTTGGCATTGTAAGAATGAGGTGAGAGCAAGCTGGTCAGGAGAAAGCTACCCAGATCACCTTTACTTGTGCAAGCAGGGCCCAGAGTCACACTGGCCCTGGAAGCCCTGGTCACCCTCAGTTCAAAGGCCACCGATTTGAGCAGATGTTTACTGGGCCTGGCTGAGGGCACATTCTCCAACACTCCCCTTCCATGACATGTATTTTAGCAGAGGCTTTATACAGGAAGGACTCCCTGGATTTCAAATGTTAACATTTACTTCATTTACTTCTGCTACATTGTGGTAGCAATTTTAAATATCCACTTGGACTTAACTGCAACATCATTTTAACCTACTAACTTTTAATTCTGGGGCTTTTACAAAGTCATTAGCAGAACTATGGCAACTGAGCAGATTATTTTATGTGCTAGGCAAATGGCATTTACATCCCTCTCACGCTACTGCTTTCTATAGGAGTAGAAAATGGAAAGTTACTTGTAGAAACTGAGAGTTTGATCCTTTAGAATTTAAAATGCGCAGAGTATTGGAGATCTGCTGGAGCACAATTAGCTAACAGCTGCAGGTTTTATAAACCCTTACACCTACTGCACAGCCTTTTAAGCAACAGAGATCAGGAAGATTTCTCTTGCAACTGCAGCCTGAACAACTATCGCAGCCTAAGGCATATATGTGAGAGAGATACTCTCTCCCACAAGGTTCTTCAATAAGATTAAGGGGATTTGGGGAAAAGGACTGTAAACCGGGAAGAGGCTACAAAACCTGGGAGGGCCTGAATATGCAATTTCTGTCTGGAAAGAGTTATTCCATTCCCTGCCCAGTGCCCTGTCAGAGACTATTGGACTCGGAAGGCTCAGATGGTGTTCTGCTGGAAAAGCTAGGAACAAAACCAGGCTTTCAAATGGCAGACGCTGTCCCGTAAAGCACCACTTACATAAAATTCAGTTACTCTTCAGCTGTGTATAAAGCAGTATCAGTAACATATCTCATGCGGTCAAAGGGTGTCCCATTTTGCAGTCTGAAATAGCAGGCTGCATCTGCAAATACAAATGAAGCATTGAGCTGCCCCTCACAATAGCAAGATCCTTTGCAGCTTGTCAGCTCCAGACTGGAATTGTGAACAAACCATGAGGATACCTCTCTGCCCTAGAAGTCGTCCAGAGCATCTGGGTGTGCTCTCAAACCAATACAGCAACAGTTCTCAGTCTCTGATACCTTCCTTACACTAGTGGGATTTTTGGGGAGTTCATGCCACCTCCCCACTGCTAGCAGAAGTAGGACTGTTCTGTTTCATGATGCTCTGAGAAGGTACACTTGCTGTCTTTCTTCCAACGTGGCAAAAAAACCTGTGTTTCAGGGTAACTTGTCATGAGCATGATGGAAAGCCCTGGCTCAAGAAGCTCACAACATATGTTTCTGTGCCTGTGCAGGTCTGGCAGATAGAAAAGGTCAAAGCAAATGCATTGATGCTAACCTCAGGATTATCACACTGTGCTCTTTTCAGATCCCAGGCAGACATGCCCTGCATTCACAGCTCTTGGCATCGGCAGTGCTTTGATAGGGACAGACCTGAAAGTGAAGCTGTTGCTTTACACACGACAGAACCTAAACTGTGCTGAGGAGCTGAATTCAACAGCCTCCAAATATCTAGATGTGACCAAGAAAACCACCTTCATCATCCACGGATACCGACTCACCGGCTCTGCCCCAGTCTGGATCACTGACTTAGTACATCTCCTCCTCTCTGTAGAAGACATGAATGTCATCCTTGTGGACTGGAACAGGGGGGCAACAACTCTCATCTACAGTAATGCTTCCAGAAACTGCAAAAAAGTTGCTAAGATTCTAAAGAAACTTATTGATGAAATGTTGGTAAGTTGAACGTTCACCCTGTGGTATAGTCATTAACAACCAGTATGTAAATGGCACAAGGGAAGTGTTTAAATCCAGCAGACTGTCCGGGAAAAGAAACTCCTAAAAAGGAATACATTAAATTTTGGAAGTGCAGTTAAACTGCAGTGCCAAGTTCTAGCCCTGGACTTGGTACAATGGTATTTTGTTGCAATAATCAGTTTACACTCTAAGCCTCTACATTTCTGGATACAAAACTCTCCAGATTGTTGTCCCGTACCTAAAAAAATCTATTTGCACTTTCTAAGTCAGCTTATGAGAATCAGCTACAGCTCATAGCTCCTTTAAGCTGTTGCACAGGTCCTGGCAGTGATGGTACTGGATCATTAGGATCGTTGTGTCTGCTGACAACTTGCAGGAACCACATGTGGACATCTGGAGTTCTACTCATGAGACCTATAAATACTTGTTCCTGTCTACACCTGTAGTCACTGCCCCAGGAAAGGACAACCATTGCCTGAACTGTTCTCACCGCTCATCTCATACAAGCTCTCTCAAATACAGGCCTCAAACACAAGTGCTGATTGTACTGTGGGACCATTGATACAGAGGGGAACACACCAAGGGAAAAGGTGGAAAAAGTAGGGAGATGCATTTATATTCCTCCTCCTGATATTTTTTATGCCTTTCATGTGCCTAAAATCTGTGACAAGTACTTCTAAATCTCAGGTTGATGGAGCATCACTTGACTCCTTGCACATGATAGGAGCGAGTCTGGGAGCACACATCTCCGGCTTTGTGGGACAGATGTTTGATGGTACACTTGGAAGAATCACAGGTAAGCCCTTCTTCCTGCCAGTCCTTTTGCTTCGAGGATAGCTGTTCCCAGTGAGCAGAGCAAACTGCACACTGCTGAAGTGATGCCATGTGTGTGGATTTGCATTACAGGCCTTGACCCAGCAGGTCCCCTGTACAGAGGAAAGCCACCCAGTGAGAGGCTGGATCCTACAGATGCACAGTTTGTTGATGTCATTCATTCGGACACAGATGGTATGTGACATAGCTCCTCTTTAGCATTAGAGAAAACCAAGAGACTGATGGGGAGCACAAGAAAGTGGGGCTTCCGGTAGGCAGAGGAGCTGTGGGATCCTTGTTCCTTTACCCATTCTCCTTTACTTGTGCTGTGAAGGACTCTGTGATCCTGATGCCCACACTGTCATCAGCACTCACTCAGGAGCTGCTGTTTTATTTGCATTTCAAAACATGCTGCTGGTTTACAGCAATTACAGCCTCGTGGCCCATGAAGTGCAAGGACTTAGGCACTGGTGCAGTAATGCCCTGTTGCTACCACAGCAGAGACAGAACAGTTCCACACTGACACTAAGCACATGGCATCTCAAAAGCTACTTACACAGTCCAGAGTCTTGCACAGCAGATCAGTTATCCCCATCCCTGTGGCTCCTTGCATGCTGCTTCCAGTCTCCATCCCACCTCCCATGGGCTAAACCTTCCTCAGAAGCAAATCTGGCATGTCCCTCAGCCCTCTCCTTTCCCAGCTGGTGCACAGCACCAGCCAGGAAAGCCACCAGTCAGTGTGATGCAAACCCTCCACTCTGCTTCCACTAGCATCCTACCCCTAGCGCTTGTCTTTACCATCTCACTGCTGCCTCTCATCTTCTCCCAGACCTTCCAAGAACTGGGACTTCAGCAGCACAGCAATACCTAGTGTTTTACACCCCTTTTTCTCTCCCACAGACAGTGACACAAAAAGCCAAATTCTGTACAGCCACACGCACAGACTTATTTTAGGTATTTGATATCATTGCTAAAAATGACACAGCTGGGTCACAACCGTTGGGCCTGCTGCCTAAATAGCTGAATGACATTGATATTCCTTCACAGGCAGGCATCCTAGAACTAAATAGCTGTCTTTTTTTTTGCCAGTTAATTTCTTATATTTCCTCCTTCTGCATTCTATGATTGAATATTCCCTCTCCTCACTCCTGACATATTTTCTTTTGCCAGGACTAGGTTACACAGAAGCGCTAGGCCACATAGACTTCTACCCCAATGGTGGGACTGACCAGCCTGGCTGTCCACGGACAATATTTTCTGGTAATTAATTCTGCTTTGCATTGCACAAACACTGACAAAATGTTTCCAACTTGAAAAAGAGAAGGACAGAGAAACATCATCACAGCTTAGAAAAGACATGAAAGCTGTATTCTAGGAAAGCCATGAAAGCAATCTCTTCCCAGCACTGATGTGGCACACTGACATAACAAGAGTTTAGCTGATGTGCACCGGACAGACATACAAGTCGGGGGTGATCCTTCTGCTCTCTGTCACAAATGGAAATGGGATTATTTTTCCATGCAAAAAGTTATCAGGAAGATTTGTGCATTCTTTTTGTGATTATGTTTAGAAAATCTGTGGGATTTTTTTTTTTCTATCCATTACTTAGAACACACACAAAACCCTAAGGCCTAGAAATGTCAAGAACCTGTTCAGAAAACAGGTTCAAGATGAACATGGGGTAGGCAGTTCTACTGAATCCTATGTGCCTTTCTTGGCAGTGACCAAGTGCAGTCTGGCAGGTAGAGCCCTAGTCTTGAATGCAAGAAAGCTTTTTTCCTTTTCAGCCTGGCAGCAGAAGTGGTTCTGTGAAAGCCGGGTGAAAAAGATACCTTGCAGAATTAAAAGCAGTAACACAACTCTTATCAGACCCAAGAGAATCCCCACAGTAAACTAGCCTGACACAAAAATCCCTAGGAAATGAGGTTTCACTCATTTTGCTGCTCATGCAACAACTCATTTTATGAGTTATGTATTTCCAAGGAGTGTTTTAAACCAAAATGGCAAAGCCATGTGCAAAAAAAAATTGCTATATTCAGCTGTCAGGCCTAAGCTCGGAGGAGAACACCTGGAATGGGATAGGACCCGTAGCTAGATCCTCTAGAACTGCAGTAACAATATGAACAAATATGTTTTTTAAACCAAAAAAAGGCAAGAAGAAAAGTAAAGATGACATAGGGAGAGCTGAGTGCACTCAAAGGGAGAGAGGCTGGTGCCCAGTTGCTGTTCTGCCACAACCCAGTGCTCCGCAGTTCAATCGTTGTGTTCAGATCAGTCAGTGACTGTCCTCTGGTGTGTCTGCTTTTGCTAGGGCTTTAATACTGTTCTCCTGAACCATAAGGATTACTAACAACATATTTTTTCTCCGTGTGTGATTAAGGATTGCAGTATTTTAAATGTGACCACCAGAGGTCTGTTTTCCTGTTCATGTCATCCCTGAAACAGAGCTGCAATCTTACTGCATACCCGTGTGACTCCTACAGAAAATACAGGAATGGCAAATGCACCAGCTGTGAAACTTTTTGGCCTATGCCATGTCCCATTGCAGGTAAGGATCCAGGAAATGTAAATACATCCTGAATACACACATCTGATAGAGCTGCCCATCATTACTGTAACTTGGTGTGTGACAAATATTTTGCTGAAGGACTAACACAACATGATACTTTGCCAAAGCATCTAAGTTAGTTCCACTGAGGTTTCTGAGATGATCTCTCCTTGACTTCTGCAGGAGTACAAGCTTGTGCTGCAAGCAAAAGAGGCCTGAGAAACTTCCCTGCTCTTTGTACAGTCACATCACATTACGATCTAGAACAGAAACTCACATGTAAAGGATCGAGAACTACAAAAGCCAAAACAAGACTTGAGATCTTAACACTGAAGTCACAGAAACTATGAATTAAAGTCCCTTAATTGCAGGGTTTGAGGGATAGGGGCATGTTCTTACTGAACCAGGATCTTTTCTAAGAAATTCTCAGCACCCCTCTTGACTCTAAAAGAAATGGCAGAGGGGTGAACAGAGGGTATTCTGGTTTTTTGTAACTTACCCACAGAGGAGTCCCAGCCTGGGTATGACAGCCCAGCTTCAGGCTGCCATTTCTGAAATGTTGATGCTAAAAAAATTCACACCTACAGAAACGAACTTTAAAAACTAAGGCAATGATTTTCATTCTGCACTGCAAAATGAAATCCTTCCTCACCACAGATACCAGATGTAGGAAAAGATCAATCATAAAATAAGTGCTGAAGAGGAACCAGGCATATTTAGACACTCAGCTGGATTTAGTTACACAAGTAAAATTAAGTCCTGGTATAAGTCTACAGAGTACAGGAGTGCGTCACAGCACTACCTCACAGTGAACAAGCAATATACTAATCCTTAAACACTTGCTTTGTTATTTTCAGCAATTTAGTTGCTTATGTACCTGTGCAGTAACTCTTTCATTTTCAAACTGTTGTCTATAGGTTATTATGCCCATGAGTGGAAAAGCTATTTAACACAACAGAGCCATCCAGTGACGAGTGTGTTTTTTGATACAGCAGACAAAGAGCCATTTTGCAGTAAGTGACTAAGATTTCTGAGATTATTTTTCTCTGTATAGTGCCTCCTTCAGCAGGTGGGAAGGGATGGTTAGTTGCTACTGGCATCAAAGCCAGAAGTTTAGAAACAAAGCCAGTGGCTGCTGGATAGAACTTGGCAGTTTTGCCATTAACGTTCCTTGCCTTCAAACCTGGCTGCTGCTGTGAAAGACAACTACTCGCTGGAGATGTGCATGAACAGGCTCATCTTGCCTACAGTGCTAGGAAGTATGTTGAGAACATGCAGGAATATGGGTCAGCCAAGGGGGAATTAGTGAAAAAAGGTTTCACCAAGGTTTCTCCTCACCTCTGTGATCACTGACATACCAAGGCAAGGATTATTGCCTGAGCTTCAGTGCTGGTCAGCAAGTGAATGCAGTGACTTACAGATAACAGATGATTCTGGTCTGTGACAGAGAAGACAAATAAAAGATGCTGAGAACAGAAACGACAGGGTTCAGAGGCAGACAGAAGAAAGAAAACGTAATCTGAAAATGACTGGTGAAAGGCAGGGTGCTGAAAGCTGTACAGGGAGACCATCTTGCATGCCACTTGTGTAACCCTTGCTGTAGTGCTTTCCAGACATCTCTTAGTATTTGCTACAAATCTCTGCAAAGGGACATGGCAAGCAGGAAGGAGAAAGAGATTTTAGATATAAATTGAATGGGTAATGTCAGGCAAGCAAATGGGAGACAGACATCCTCCACCTGCAGCTCAGCTCTGAGACGGGCACACAGCTGGGCTGGAAAGCACAGTGAGCGTGCAGAGTATAACCACGCTCATTCTCTCTCTCACCTCAGTTTATCACTACTTTGTGGATATTATTACATGGAACAAAGATACCAGAAGAGGCACCTTGAGCATTGTATTAGCTGATGAAACTGGGAAGAAGGCAGAATCTAAAGTTAATCCGTAAGTTTTACCAACCTGATGATCTGTGTTAGCAAATCACTTGGTACAGCTGGATCTGGGAGAAGGCAAGATATCCTTCTCTAATTTCTCTGCTGAGACTCACTAGTGTACATGCCTTAGGGCTTTCCTGGCTCTGTGCAATTTCCACAGGCTCCCTGTGTGCACACCAGCTGACACAGCCCAGTCCTTTGGTTTGGACCCTTCTCAGTCATCAGTGAAGGACTGAAGTGGAAAATCTTAGCCAGCAACACATCTATGCTAGGCTTCCACTAAAGCAGGAGAAAAAACACATCTCCTCCTCTTTCCTTCCCCTTCCAGAGAGTGTTTCATGCCATCTCTGGGCACCCAAGATAGCTGGGAAGAATCTGGGCCTGAACATGTAACGCCCAAATCAATTCATTCCACTTGGAGTGGCAAATTAATGACTGGTGTTTATGTAGATTTATGTGCATTGATCTAAACACACTTCAACCAGGTAAGTCCTGCTCAACTAGTTTTCCCAAGCATCCCTAACTGCATATTCTCTGAGCCGTATCTGCTTGCACTGGAGCAATCTGCACAGCCCCTGGGGTTGCACAACAGGACCACCTGCTCTGCCTAGAGAGCGGCAGCCCACCAGATAGCACACGTACACACGTATCCTAAACACCTCTGAAAGGTTAAAACTTATCCTGTTTGTCAGGACTCCTAAAACTTCTAAACAAGGACAGGTTTTTTTCAGTGTTGCAACTGGGATATACTTCCAGTCCCATCTGATCTGTACTCTTCAATTGCATAAGGGAAACCTTAAACTATGGCCATGCAACCAGCTATATAAAGAATGCCTTGTGTGGCTACAGCGTTCCTGAGAGCAGCTCTGCTGCTTTTGCACCAGGACGGGTACAGTTTTCATGCCTTTCTCAAAGGGGAGCTGGCCAGCCTGTCAAAAAAGACTAAGGTCAAACCCCAGCCCTGCAAGGCTTCATGTCTTTAACCCTGTGCTATTTTCTATCTTAAGAAGCTGGATTACTCTCCATTAATTCTGCTCAACAATGGATTGTTTCACAGATGCTTCTGCTGCATTTTTCAGAAGTCAACTGCCAGAAATTTAGTTAGGGGCATTAATACCCCAAGATACAGTCTTCCATATGTAGAGCTACCTCAACCACACAGCATTATTACAGACAGATTTTTACATACACCAACATATTCTGCAGACTCTGTGGATGACTCGGTGTTCAGGCCTGCACAGCTAGCCAGGTACAAATATCACAGAATGGCAGGGGTTGGAAGGGACCTCTGGAGATCATGGAATCCAGCCTCCCTGCCAACACATATCACTTGGGCCTTGTCCACTTGGGTTCAAAGCAGAATCACTGTGAGGCATCAGGCCTCTGTGTCCCCACTCCTGCCCCAAATAGCTAAGTGCAAAGGTGGCTGAGCAGGTTCACACCTGGAGACCAGAATCCATGCCCATTTCCTGTAACTCAGAAACTAATCATGAGTTCAGTCCTCCTTCCCCAGCACTGTTTCTAATATTATACTGAATAGATTAAAAATAGTGCCATTCCCCTGGTGACACCTTGTCTGCTTTATCTTTAGAGAAGCTGCAGCTTTTCAGCAGTACAACCAAATCACTTTGCTAATTGGATTCGACCAAGATTTTGAAAACGTAGAAAGAATTTCCTTGACATTTTCCACAGGATCAGTCATTGGCCCAAAATTCAAACTCAGGATTCTCCAAATGAGGTTCCGGTCACTTACAAATCCAGAAAGGTAAGCAGAGGTTTTACAGACTATTTCTGTTGTTGAAAACTGGACAGAAGTAAACGAATCTCACAGATTCATGGCCTAGCCAAGTTTGTCCAGAAAAAAATAGATTTATTTTGCATTTAATAATTCTTGTACACATATCTTGGGAATAAATTCTGCTTTTAGTGCATGCACACAAATCCCATGGCTGAACCTACCTGAACACAAAGGTTGTCTTATTGTACCAAAAACATACAATTGGTGGTCTGACATTTTAACCTTTGGTCAGGAAAATGACCTTTAAGAAGTTGCCCAGGCCTGAACTCTTGGCTGAAGGTAAATGCAACTCTCAGGGAACTACAGATGTCAAGCCCCAAATACACATTTTATATCCCAGTCAAATTCTATGTCTAGTCAAGCAGGGAGATTAATTTACTCCTAGAATTCAGGTAACTGGGAAGCTTCTGGCCATTATACCCCACATGCTTCCCAGGGAGGTGGTTGAGTCACCATCCTTGGATGTGTTTAAAAGCCATAGATGTGCAAGAACCATATGTGGAGATCTAGCCATTACCATGCTTTAAATTTGGATTAAAAACAAGGATTGCATACTACAGTGTGAGAAGGGTGAAGCAAAAAGAGGACAGAGATGCAGAACATGTTTCTTTGCAGTTCATGAAGGTCTGCTACCCTTACCTTATTGTTGTAACAAGGAAAAGACTGTGGCTAATAAGCAAAGTCCTGCAGCTCCTCTTTGCCAGTATTCCACTTATCTTGTCCTACATCTCCACAGTCACTTCCAGCCCCAGATCCATATTCAGTCTTTTAAAAAGTGGCTGCAAATGCCCAAATATTTCATCAGAGGCCACACTCCCCCTAGGAAGGGCTGCTACAGTCTGCAAATACAGTTTTGTGACTATTTTAACCTCAGTCACTGCCACAGGGAGGGATGTCCTGCCCTATCTCCTTCTATGTTGCAAGGCTAACGCTAATGTGGCCCCAGGTGAAAGCCTAAGTATTTCCTGGGTTTCACCTGGGCTATGTCAAAGCCAGGTGAATGCCTGGTCCCAGCTCAGAGCAGCAGCACAATCCCTCATGCTGTACCAGAGAACTGGCAGGAACACAGAGCTGAGACAGGATACCCCATTTGGTGGGCTCACAGGTGTAGACCAGATTAAAGGAAGCCATGAGCTCTGTAGACAATACCTCAGTTTGCTTGCTGCTTTTTGTGTTCTTTTTCCCACAAGGAGATGTAAAATATAGAACTGAATTAAAACATGCTCAAGGTATCCTTGACCTTGTTAAGACTTAAAGTCAACCTCCCTGTTGGGAGACTCCAAGCCCACTGTCTTGGCAATGTGACTTACTCCACGTAAGCCTCCAACATGCTGGGAACTTGACAGGGGGATGACACAAGACAGCCCCATTTTTCGTTTTTGACTCGCATTGACTGTTTCCATGCAGACCACAGCTGTGCAGATACGACCTTATCCTGATGGAGAACACCAAGAAAACCTTCAAGCCCATCCCCTGCTGGAGCTAAGCCCTGACCGAGTTCGTTATTCCTGCGTGTTCTGGCCGAAGGAGGCGGGCGTTTTCACAGCCGTACAGGGCGTCACCTGAAATTTCCTCGGCACCTTCTGCGGAGACCCAGTGGCAGCGCGGCGGGGCCCTCCCGTCAACGCAGAGATTTATAAAAGGGACTGTGGGAATTACAAAAAAACGACGGCGTTGTGTGTTTCTTACAGCGCAGCTCGGCGGCTCAACCGGCTTCACGCCCCCTGAGGCAAGGGCCCCGCCCGAGTCAACGCTCGTCCCGCCCCAGCGGCCCGCGCGGCCCCGCCTCGCGCCTGCGCGGTCCGCCGCGCTCCGGCGGTACCGGCGGGCCCCTTCGCGGGATGTGGCGGCGGCTGGTCGGGCTGTTGCTCGTCTTCGCGGCCGCCACGGCCGCTCTCTGGCTGCTGTCGGCTCGGCTGAGCGCGGGGCTGGGGGCGCAGGGGCGGGATTCGGCCCCCTCCTGGGGCTGCTCAGGCGGGTGGGATGCAGCGCAGCGCGCTGAAGGTTCCGTCCCCTCGGGCCTTGAAAACTTCCAGCGGCCGGGGACCGCACAACGTCGCCGTGCTGCTGCTGGACGGCCCGCGTGGTGAAAACACCGTCTCTGGAAATACTCGGCAGGGACCGAGCAGCGAGGCGTGCAATAGGCAGGAGGCTGTAACCCGCCCCACCTTGGGTGGGACATCACACTTGGGAAGTTTTCCCACTGTTTTCCAACACGACTTCGGTCCGGTTGCAAACTCAGCCTTCTCGTAGATAACCACTTTCCTTACACATCTGATGCTTTCGGGTTCATTTTTTTTTTGTCTGACGCTTTAAAATTCATTTTTTTTTGTCAGCAAGCTTCTTTCATGCAACACAAAAACATAACCCTGTTGGAGTTTTGGTGGGTGTTTTGATAGTTAATTGGACCAGAACTTTGTACAATTTATTTATATGAAACCGTAGCCGTCATTCACCTTTGGGTACTTCCCTGGGGGTTGTTGAGTCTCAGAGCTTTTCTTTTACTTAGTGGTTAAGCTCCTGAAATTAATGGCTCTTTGTAGAGCAGTTACCCTTTTCTCAACAGAAGTTCTAACTCGCTGAGTAGCTATGGCATTTTAATTAAGATTAAATTAATCCAAGGGTTTTACTCGGGTTAAGGAAACAAGAAGGTTACAATAACCACAGTTTCACACTAACCTGCTGCTAAAGAGAGGGATTCAGGAAAAATGGATTTGCCTCCAAACTGCATGGAATGAGGAACTGCAGAGACTTTTAAGAAGGACTAATTACATCTCAATCATTTTTAACAGCAGGAAGTTCAGAGAGCTTTGATACAAAGCCCACTGTATTTTCTCTCTGCGTCTGTCTGTTTGTTACGAAGTTTATGGGTGTGAATGATGTGTTCTAGAAACACTCCCTGTCTGTAACAAATGATTTGATTTTTTTTTCCTTGCCTTGTCCTCACCCTGACTCAAGGACTTGCACAGGATGCTTTGGTGACTGTGCTGAGGATAGCAATCTATCTACGCTTAAGTACTGTCCGGAACTGAAGTCTTCTCCTTTCTAACATTTCAAAATGGGATTGTGTAAGCAAGTAAATGGCAGTTGATGGAAGGGGAAACCAAAACAGAGATCACAGCTCATCTTTTCTCACAGCAGCCAGTAAAGTCCCTACCTTATTTTACAGGGCCTCGCTGAAACAGGGATTTGTAGGTGTCCTTTAACGTCATTGCAGAGGGTTTTATTCTTCCCTGAGCAGCAGCAGCAGTACTTGAGATGTGGGGACTTAGGCCACAGTGGTCTAATTGTGGTTGATCTTGGAAGTGGGTTTGGTTTTTTGTTCGTTTGGGGGTTTTTGTTTGGTTGGCTTGTTGGTTTTTTTTTCCTTGGGGCTTTCTTTTGCCTTTAGTTTTAAAGCTTGTCTTAACCAACGTCCTTTAATCTGAAAATAAGAGAGATTTTTTAGTTCACGTTGTTGTTGTTCTTGCTCCCAACGCAGTTCTAACTGCTCCCCAAACAAGCCTGGTCACCATCAGATGCGCTTCTAAGAAAAGCGGGGGCAGCTCAAAAAATTTAGGTGGCCGAAGCCCTGGGAAGCGCTACGGATTCAAAAAAGTAGAAGGTAGGTCTGAGCATCTGCCGAATCTCCTTTGCGTTTCACAGGGTCCTTCCCCAGCTGCTCCCCCGCTTCAGGTGTCACTCGCTGAGCATTTCAGGAGAAGGTGGCCAGGGCAGCCTCCAAGAGAGAAGGAAGGGGAGGTCTGGTGACACTGCGTGATCAGGGGTAGCCACAGGTGGGCAGGGTGAGTCAGCCCCCTCCCAGTTGGCCCGACGGCCAAAATTGCCTACGGAAAAATGTACTTTGATTCTAACTTAGCGCCGGGAGGAGGGGACGCTGCGGGACGCCTCCGAACTGAAGTGCACTTGCCCCCGCGCTGAGTTGAAAAGCTGGGCATTTTCCATGTTTACAAAGGGGAGAATTATGAGGCTTAGCAGAAGCCAAAGTACAGATTCTTGCAGCTGAGTGCTTAATAATTATTAGCTTTGCTGATGAAAACATTGATGTAAAAGGTAATAAATACTTTCAGCCACCAGAAAATGCCTTGGACCCTAGAAGTAATCTTTTCAAAGACTAGAATTGCTTTTTGCCCTTGTATGTCCCTTTATTTCACCACAAACAGCGTT
>JANHFX010012182.1:0-51282 GCA_027560015.1 Chloroceryle amazona | reverse complement strand
GGTGGAGCAGTCAGGTGATTTTCTGAGGTAAAGAGGAAGAAGAAACAGGATGAAAGCCACAAAATGTTCAAGAGAGTATCTGGATATTATTAAGGTTAGTTTATTCAATGTGATTAAAGAAAATTCTTTTGCACTTCTTTGATAGAAACAAGTGAATGGTTTAGTTCAAATACCCAGAATAGCTTGAATTACTCTAGAAGCACATGCTCGTAAAGGACGTCATCTCACTCAACCAGTTTTTACAGAGGTATAGAAAAGAAATCATCTGGGATGAAAGAAATCATCTGGGATGCAATAAATAAATGGATTGGATTGCTGGCATGAAAAGAAATAGAGACAGGTTCTTGTCTGAAGTGACAAGTGGCCTTTGGTTTTGTAAACACAACTTTACTCTTTCCAATAGATACGTCTAATAATCTTATTATGCCTGAAAATCATATTGCTCAGATGAAATCCCTCTGGAACTTGAAAAGAATTTGTCTTCTTTAAAATAACCAGCATCAAGTTTTTAGCTTTTTGATATTCTTATATTCACAATGAATTGAAGATACAACTACTTGCAGATGCAGAATTATTTACAGGATAGAAGGTTAAATTGAAGCTTTTAAATGAGATGAACTGTGTGTGAGAGGTCTGTTAAGCTTCCTGAAGAAGAGACAGTGAGGGAGTAGAAGAGGGTTAGTGGTGACTATGATAAATCTGCTGTAACATGAAATTATGACTGTCATAATTTTTGTTCTTAATAGAACGTAACATCAAGTTTGCTCCCTCTTCACTCAGTTCTTATGATCATTATTGTTGTTTCCAGTGTGTGTAGTTATAGCTCCTGAAAAGCAAAAATCTTTCATCAAACATTCACTTGTACCCCACAGCACATTCACATTCTGATTGCTTTAATTCTTTCAAGGTCCCACTGAACTGCTTATAAAGACTTCTCATGGCCAAGTCCAATACTGACTACATATTTTGTTTGGAAGTATCTTGGATCTGCAGATGGGGATGGGGAAAAGAATCAGAAAAAAAAATAAAGTAAAACTTGTGGGTTGAGATAAGAATGGTTTAATAATTAAAATCTAATACAATAATAATAAAATACAGCAATAATAGTAGTGGTAGTAATGAAAAGGAATATAACAACAACAAAAAAGAGGAATAAAACCCCAGCAAGACAAGTGATGCACAATGCAATTGCTCACCACCTGCTTACTGATATCTGAGCAGCAGTCCCCCCTTGCAGTCAAATTCCTCCAGTTTCCATACTGTTTATGACATTCTATGGTATGGAACATCCCTTTGGCTAGGTTGGGTCAGCTGTCCTGGTCATGCTCCCTCCCAGCTTCTTGTGCACCTGCTTACTGCCAGAGCATGGGAAACTGAAAAGTCTCTTACTTAGGATAAGTGCTACTTAGCATCAACTGAGTCATCAGTTTGTTACCAACATTATTCTCACATTAAATCCCAAACCCAGCAATATATCAGCTACTAGGAAGAAAATTAACTCCATCCCAGCCAAAACCAGGACAAGGATTAGTGTGACTGATGTGATCTGAAAAACTGAACTGATCTTCTCAGTATAACAACGCGTATTGTACCACACAGTTTGTACCTCCTGAAACTGAGGGATTTTCAGTTCACAACAACAGATAGTTCAACTAGAACTTCTTCTACAAAATAGGCTACAGGTGATTAAAGACCTACAAAAGGCTACAGGTGATTAAAGACCATTTGAAGTTCTGAAATTCTTTTTCAGAAGCTAATTACAGTGGGGTTTTTTTAAATTTCCTTTTATTTTCATCTTTTGAAAAATTATACAAGCCATGAAGACAGTGGATTAAAAGCACTCAAGGGTCATTTAAAACTTGACTCAAAGCTGCCCATCTGAACTGGATTGTGTTTCATGCACCTATATCTGGGTATTTGGGACTGAAAGTATCCAGACAGCTTCATTGCTAGCAGAACTTTAATATAGTTTCCTTTGCCTGGGGAAACCAGACCATGAAGTAAGTATTCCCTTAGTAGTTCACAGTAAAATGTATAAAAGAGACATTGCCTTGCATAATTTTAAGTTAGTTTGGAAACCTGCTGTGAGAATGCCCTAAGCTAGCCAAAGCACCCAGGAGGACCTGCCTAGGAACTTCCTTAGAGCAAGCTCTCTAAAAGTCAAACCCACTAAAATAGAAAATATAAGGTTATGATCTTAGAAATTACATCTTTTCATAAAATCAAACAAACAAGCAAACCCAAACGAATACATATTTTGTTTGAAACATGCATGTTGCAACAGGACATTCATTAAGAATGTGAAAAAGAAGTGGCTACACTCATGTAGATCTTCCTTTTGGGAAGAGGCAGTGTTTAGAGTAAATAAGAACAAGAAACTTACTTTTATCTTAAATAAATTACAATTAAAAGAGTTCCCTCTAGGAACCTAGGCAGATGCTTGCAAATCTGTAACTTGGTGGCGTGTTGACAGTCATTATAGAGGCTGTTAGCTCTCACTCTTCAAAGTCTAAGCTGCAAAGGTGCTGTTTGACTAATTCAGGGTTGATAGAAATTATAAAAATGTTTCTTTCAGTAGACCTGGAGCTGTTAGTGCAAAGGCACAGGTAAGTGGACCTAAAGGAATTACAGTGGCAATTTTGTAATCCCGAATTACTGAAAGCTGGAGGTAAAGGCCTAGATATTGTTTTTGATTACTTGAAAAAAAAATGCCTTTGGAGAAAAAATGTGTGACTGGAGAGTGGTTTTGCACAGAACATTAGCTTTTAGTGTACTTATGCTGGGTCAGAATTTGTCTGACCACCTTCTGTTGGCAGACTCCGTACAGCAAAAATGGATAGAAAAGCAAGTCAAACATTTTCTTCTCTGTGAAACCCAGACAGGCAACAGAAAAAACCTCTGAAGTCCAGGCAAAACAGTAACTTGCACTTTCCCTCCTTACTATGACACATTTACTTTCATTATGAGGTGAGGAGTACAGGTATGAAGATTGTAAGGGATTCGGTGCCTTGTGTATGTAAGAAGAATCAAATTATGAGTCCTGCTTCATGTGTTCCATCGCTTTTTACTTAATTACTTTATAAAGACATGTACAGGCCATTCAATCCTATCTCATCAGAGCAGGCAGCACATCTCCACCAAATTGTTTACACCTCAGCCTCTTTTTTATACAAACCTGATCTGTGTAACAATTAACAAAGTCTGTCAAAGTTTTTGCATTTTCCATTATAGGGATATGAAATGTGAACAGCATTTTCTGTTTTTCTCAGGGCAACAGTCCAGGTACTGCTGATGAAGGAAGTGCAGCAAAAAAAACCCCACCCAACCAACCAAAATAAAAAATAATAAACCACACACACACACACAAAAAAACCCCCAACCAACTAAGCAACCAAAACCAAAACACACACACAAAGAAAAAAAACCAAAAACAACCACACCAGATTTTGTCCTTCCAGACTACAAGCAAGGCTTGTCACTTATTTCATCCTGTATGTTAGGTTCTACCTTAGGGCAAAAAGAATAGTATAGCAAATTGTGAAACAGCTGGATTTTTCAGCTGTGTTCTACTCAAAGGCTTCCTTATTCCCATTTGAGGATAAAGATATCCTCAAACTTTATTTTCTTCTTGTAACATCAATGATAAAACCTCTTTCTGAGACCAAAGACTCAAGATATTATTTATAGCCAAATAGAACATACTTTCTTCCTTATTTCCTCATAGATTATACATTTCCTCTATTAAAAAATTGCTCACAGATTTTTTTGTGTGTTTATTTCATGTTCATTAGCATAGTCTAAAGTTTTCATTCAGTTACTCATGACTACCTCTGACGACTTTTACTTAAGTTTAATTTGTAAATAAGTGTCCAAGTGAGATGCTCATTTTCTTCCACACTGCAAGTCCATTCATCTTCTACCACACATTACTCATTATTCTTATTAGAAATACTACTTAGCCAGTGGCATTCCTGTCATCCTCAACCTTTAATCAGTATATACACTCCTGCTACTTGTGTGCACTCTAAGACTTCTCTTTTCCTTCTTTCCTTCCTTCCAAATACTGTGTTCAGTTCTGGTGTCCCCAGAATAAGAGGGACATAGATCTGTTGGAATGAGTCCAGAGGAGGCCACAAAGATGGTCCAGGGGCTGGAGCAACAGGCTGAGGGAGCTGGGATTGTTCAGCCTGGAGAAGAATCCAGGGGGACCTTATAACTGCCTTCCAATACTTGAAGGGAACCTACAGGAAGATGGACACAAGAGTGTCCAGCAACAGGGGAAGTGTTTTAGACTGAGGGAAAATAGGTTTAGACTGGATCTTAGGAAAAAATTCTTCAGTAGGAGGGTGGTGAGACTCTGGAACAGATTGCCCAGAGGGGTTGTGGATGCCCCCTCCCTGGAGGTGTTTAAGGCCCGGCTGGATGAGGCCTTAAGCAACCTGGTCCGGTTGAAGTGTCCGTGCCCACAACAGGGAGGTTGGATTAGATGATCTCTAAGGCCCCTTCCAGCCTAAGCCATTCCATGATTCTATGATTTCTTATTTTGGTCTATTAGCAAAAATGTATCCCATACTAAAAATCCATTCACACTTCATATGCCTCAGACTGGACAGTGTCCTTTAGTTTGCTGTTGAAGTCCAATTAGTGATTTATTTCAAATCCTTATCTGGGCTTCATTAGGCCTTCCTTTTCATCTTGAAGGAAAAAAAACCTCCAAAACTATATAGCAAAAGCCTGGTTCAATAAAATGACACCAGAAAAATTAGTGGAGGAGTTTTTCAAAGGATTCAATAGATGTCCAGACCCAGTTCTTTTGAGGCTGACCATGACCACACACAGCATAATTCAAGAAAAATAGCTTCACAGTATGTACAACTCAATCAAGAAGTAATGACTTGCTGTATCTTTGGTCCAGTAATAGATATGGGTTTTATCGTGTTGAAAGAAGTGTATTGTCACTTTCACTGTGATATCTGACCCTCACAAAGCGTTTGGAAGAGTCTGGGGTTTCTTTAATTGTTTGCTTGTTTCTTTGAGAGGTTGTCTGTGTGTGTTTTGTTTTGTTTTCCCTGAAATACCTAGTGCTTTTGCAGGCATATCCTTGTGGAAGACAGCGGGAGAGGATAGAGGATAAAACAGGGAAAAGAAAAGAAAAAAACCAGCAGCTAAGCAATAGGAGATTTGGGCAATTACTATAACTACTGTAGCATGTTATCCTATTACTGCTAAGTACAAAAGTTTCTGAGCTTTTGCTTCCAAAATGTCATGTCAGACAAGACCTGGATTACAGCTAAAATTTTTAATCTTCAGAGGAGAGAAGTCCAACATTTTTCTAACAGGATGTGAGCAGTGACACTCTATTGTCAGTGACAATGCTACAGCTTTTCAGTTACCTTGGCACTAGCTGCATTTGCCATCTGACATTTGGTGCAGTGAGTTATTTAAGCTTCATCTTCAGGAAATGATTATTGACAACATATTTCTATGAGGCTGTATTTTAACTACTGCTTATAATCAATTTATATCGTTTAAAACAGGGATATAAAGCAAATTGTAACCCATATTCCTGCCATATTCAATGTTTTGTAGGATCAGTAAGTCTTTGTAGCAAAATCATTAGCCTTAACAGGTTGGCTAAATTTGAAACTGAATGTTTACATTCTCTTTACTTACATGCCCTGCTTGGTAACCACTAGCCACTGTGGGGCAAATTCTATCTGTTATTGAAGACACTTGTCAAATGCATATCAAATCAAAGCAAAATGCACCTATATAATATAAATATAAACAGGAAGAAAAGATATAGATTGGTGATTAGGAGCATTACAACAGAAGCTGAGGAGAATGAGTAACTCTTATATTATTCTCTTTTATTTTTCTCTACCCCTCCCTTCTCACCAAGATGAGAAACTTGTTCGCATACGGATATATTTTCTGAACTACCAGATTATAAGTAGTTATAAGTAGTTATAGGGGGAAAAAAGTAATGGAGAAGATTTGTGAGTTTTTGTGAGCATTCAAAATTAAACAGATGACTACAAAGGCTGAAAATACCCCAAACCAAGCAGAATATGAGTATCAATCACTGCAAAATGGTAGACTATGCTGCCACCCAAAGGCTCTGTTGAATAAATTGGTTGCCTTTGTGATATACTAATATAAGTTTCCAGGTGGAATAAAGATTTTGTTAGTTACTCCTTGGTTGGTAGCTATCATGACTGATGTGTTAGCATTGATAATTATATTAAAGATTTCTTGTGCTTTATTTTAGTTGTGCAGTGACTTGTGGCTCTTTTGAAACAATAATCTTTTAAATCATTAAACCCCACTTTCTTATTTCTCTTTGACTTGTCAGCTAGTGTTTTTTACTAAGGTGCTATCTGCCTTGGATTCAGTAATAGGGTTTTCACATGATATAACTTTGTCTTTTCACCAAGCAGAGTATAAAATGGTAGCCACTTGGGTAGAATAGTTTGTATCCTTTTGGCAATAGGAATATAGATCTTCTTAGTTTTCATTTGTACAGAATGGTTGATCTGGATCCCACTTGATCATTTACAAAGAGATCATCTCCTTATTCTTTATGGGTGTTTCTTGTCCAAAACATATGCATGTCTAATTTGCCAAAGTGTGACATGCCTCTCCCAAATGCTCGCTTTGTCTGGAAGCTTATGTGTTGTAGACAGGTTTGGAAACCCTTCTCCGCTCTTTCTTTTATTGTGTCATTCAGTGATTGCGTGCTGTATAATTTGACAGCCTCCTCTATTAGTTCATCAGCATAACCTGCAATATGCATAATAATTACAGCTTCATTTTAGGAAATATAGGAGAGAGGGTCAAAAATGTGTCAATTTGTCCAACTTCTTCCATCATATCTGTTCTACTTAGTAGTTGGAAAGAGTGCTTTATAAAATAATAATGTATTTTTAAAACTGGGGTAATCTTTCATGATGTCACAGTGCTCATTCAGTGTTATTCTATAACCTTTCTTTTTCAGGATTTCCTTATAAAATGTGCTATTTTAATACTATTGTATCAAAATCATTATGAATGCATTACCATACACACAGATTCATCCTCCATCCAGGGCTGTATTATATCAATAAAGGATAAAATGTCAGTGTAAAAGTTCTGTGTAAAATTTAGCATTATTTAGTGGACCATAGTTAATGTTAACATTACAATCATAAATGATTTGGAGGTTTAATTTGCTATATACACCTGCTGTGTTACAAATGCATCACCAGAGGTATATTGCTAGATGTATACAAACCACAGTAACATTATTCACTTTCTAGAGTACATAAAAATTAATTTTATGAAATATCTCTTGCAAGTTTAGTAACTTTTTTTGTGAATATGGCTTCTATAGAAATTATTCCTCTTGTATATACACAAATAATATTAGTGCTATTTAATAGATGGTCATTAAATAATAATTTGTGTTTTTCAGAATACTATTTTGTGACATCAGACTCCATTCTTCTATTTAATTATACAACAGCTAGACATGCATATATATCATATGCACTGCATAGTGTGTATTAGAATGTTTCATGTTTTCACTACAACTGATACAAATCTTATTTGTCGTCTGATAAACATAAGGAAACGGTACAGAAAATATTACATGTCATGGTTCTCTATATATTTCTGCATAAACTTTCAAATTTCCTCGTAGGGTTTTTTAAATAAAAGATCAAAGATGACTTGAAGAAGCAGGAACAGCAAGTTGTAATTCATTGCCTGTAATTCATGCCCATGAACTATTATATGCAAATACTCGTCAGAAACTGTCAGAGCCTACAGCCTGTAGAGAGACAAACTTCTAAGCATACTTGAAATTAGAGCCCTTTAAAACAAAGGTGCATTGAGGCAAAGCTATCTTGCTCACAATAAAGCTGCAGAAAGAAAAGCTGACATTGCAATAGACTTGTCAGAACTATTTTATAAGAGGTGATCTGTTTTCTGTCTGATGTGAAAGCTAAAAGGAAGGACACTGTCCAACATGGCATTTTTCTCAAAGGTTCTTAAAAAAAAAATAGTTTTAAAGAAAAGTAATCTTCTTTTTCAGATTCTGATTTACACTGAGAAACAAAAATGTTAAATGTTACAGTGAGAAAGTTGATGAAAAACTGTCTACCTGTCTACAGTAGGATTGTTTTCCTGAGTCCCTGTGGTAGAAAAACAACCATAGGTGTAGCTTTTTCACTGAGCCAAAAAAAAAAAAAAAAAAGAAAGGCTAAGCCATGTGATTTTAGAAACTATGTGCTAAGGTTTGAATGTATTTGTTAAAATATATTGATATGCTATATCAAAGAAGTATCAAACACTGCCAGGAGTCAACCTTGTCTAGATATTTACATAGAGCTACACAAACAGTTTGAATCCCAAATCTGAATCACATTGGTGAACAAATTCTTATTTCCTTAAATTTTTGTTCATGCAACCAAGCATTTTAGAATAAAACTTGGGGGGGGGATGCAGGTAAGTTCTCCGAATTGTAACATGGAGAATATGGCATCTGAGAAACTGACTGCATGATATTCTTCAGAACTAAAAACGAAAATACAGGATATATAATCTTTGATTAAAAATATTAATAATACAAAAAAATATTAAAAATGTTATATAATGTAGTTCTTCTGACTCTAGTGTATGAGCAACTCAAACTCTGTCTATCCATATGTGTCTATGTATGTATACAAATGTATGTGGATGTTTGGCTAATTATAGGCACACTTTGAAATTGAAGGACTAGAGTTTTCATCTCCAGTGGGCACAAAGTTCCTTTGAACTCATTTTTCTTAGTTGCCATTTTTTTCACTATCACATTTTCAGAGGATGCTAAGATTTTGGTGCAGTTGAGAAGAGGGACCCGTGTGGCAGTTTATGACAAGGATGGCAACAAGTTATTTTTAACTACTGTACAGTTTAATAATTGTCTTATTTTTTGAGTTCTTTGGTAGTAGAGGCTGTGAAATAAACCCAGGGGGTACTTCTGGATCCTTTTCTGGTTTTTAAAGTAAGTGCCTTAGTTTGATTCTCCCACACCCCTTTCTGTTGGGGTAAATTTTCCAGTTATCATTCTTAGACAGATACTTAAGTCAAAAATTAATTAAGCCCAGAAAATCAGACTGAATTTTCTTTTTCTCCTTTGGGATTTTTATCATATTATTGATTCTACAATGAACACCAATGAACACTCATAACAGATATGTTTATCAGCAAGCAGAAAAAATATTTAGCAATGTGACTTGAAATCAGCAAGGTATGTTGATTTCATCTCATCAGATCTGATATTTTCTTACAGTTAAGCAATACTGAATTCCTTCTTGAGTTATGGGATGAATGCATATGCAGTTTTTATTGTCTTAAAGAGAGCAACAGTATTAGGAGTTGGTAATAATGGTGCTGTAAATTGGACTGATGACAGCAATCACACCTTATTTTGATTCACTGGTAAATTGGAATAAGCCTAAAAATAAACCCTTAGTTCATACACATGGTGTGTTTGTTATTGCCTGTAACAGGATCTTTGATGGAACAGGTGGCTCTGTCTTTTTTCCTAGAAATATCCAGGCCTAACTCAAACCATCTACAGTTCATTGTAACATCTCACTAGCATGGTTACAGATATTCTGGATCACATTTTTCTTCTTCGTCTAGAAATTCACATTCATTAGGCAAATAATTGTGGAAATGAATAGTTAAATATTCATCTTTGTAATAAAAATGGGTAAAATACTTAAGGTCAAAAATTAAGAGAGAGTTGGTAGTTGGGAATTAGTCAGCTTTGTTCAAACCTTGATGTATATCTCAAATGATTCTCTAGTAATCTGTAGCAGGTAAACAGAAAATTAACATGTTGCTCAGTCCTCTTGCTCCAGAACAGGAAAATTTAAATAGTGTCCTGCTTTGTCTATGTGTTATTTTTTTGAAGGCCTTTTCTAGCACTTTCCTGTTCACCTCTTGGCTGAGATCAGTATTCTTTGATTCTACAAGGCATTAAAAACTATAGCCAGCTTAATGTTAAACTCACAAAGAAATCAAGCTTTGCATTCCCACCATTCCTTCAGATGAACTTTATGGACTAAGAGACTCTTTGGTTGTTTGAACAAAACAGTGTATCAAACATTTGAAAACACTTAGAGAACTTCCATGATGAAGACTTAGAGAACTTCCTCTGTGATGAAGTTGAAGACAAATACTGATCCTCTAATTTGATAAAGAAATATGAGTGGGTAATTTTTTTCATGATACTTTTAATGGATTGATACTAGAGAAGTATTTCAGATATCTCATACTGCTCTCTTTCTCTGTACAGTGCTGATTGAGTAGTGTCATTATGCAGTAATATACTTAAGCAGCTTTTACTATTGGACCAGATGATCTTGAAGGTCTGCTCTAACCAAAGACACTGTGATTCTGTATTAAGCTTTTAAAAAATCTCCTTAAATACATAAAATGTTTCTGTAAGGATAGTGCTACGACTCATTCAAGCCTGTGTTTCTCCCGGTGTTTCTTCTGTCTTATCTTCTTGTGCTCAGTGCATTACATGGTTTTAGCCAGGGAGATTCTGCACATCAAAGAGTATGACAGTGTAAGATTCTACAGAATAATCAAGAGTTTATTTTATGGAGGAGACCTAAATATGTCATTAGGCATGTAAAGAGATTTTCAAAAGCACCTAAGCAAATTAGGTATGTAACCCTCATTGACTTTAGGATAGTCAGGTGTCTTTGGGAGCTCCGAAATGGGAAATATGACAAGACAGATGATGTTTGAATTACCAGAGTGAAGTGATTTCTCTAATATATCAAAAAATTATCTGTTTGGGTAGTGTGGAGTAAAAGCTGGTTGAGCAGAAGTGAAAGTTCTGTGTAAGGATGGAATAATTTAAAAAGTAATTAATGAAATCTGAGCGTGTAAGGTATGAATCAAATTCTTAATGCTGTTACAAATACACTATGAGAAACACCATGGCAATTGCAGAGTTAGGATACAGCTCTGCAAGACTGTCCCTTGTATCCAATGTGGTTTACTTCATGAACTTTTATAAACAGTAACAATTTAGTAAATCAAATCAAAAGCAGGAAGAAAAGCTTATCACAGGTAACACAAGATGACAATTTAATCTTACTGTAGAGGAGCTAGGTCAAAACTAAGGAAAAAATGTTACCATGAGAGAGGGCTTTGTAAATTTCTGTGTGCATTGTTTTATGGTCTACAAATTTCACATGCTGTAGAAATCTGAATAAAACAGGTCTAGCAGACAGAAAATTTTCTGGTGTTGTTTTTAGCTGAGTTCACAAAAGTAGATGATCTTGAAGGTCTTAGTTTTAAAAGCTCTTAGTTTTAAAATAGTGTCCAGATGAGACTGTGCTCAAAGATTTTTCCCTTTACTTAAAGCTTTCTTTAATGCTGTGAACTTAGTATACTTGAACAAAATAATGAAAATACAGTTCTTGCAACAGTCTGCAGGGATGCAGGCGGTTTCCTTTGTAGAAAAAAGAAGTCAAAATGGCCTAATGTATAGTACAGAGAAGCAGGCAGATTTCATCTTGGCAAGTCTGAAGGTGTTCTTTCTATGATTTATATAATACTTCTTGCCTGATTTTCTATACTGAGAACTCCCCTCCACATTTTCAGCAGGAAGAGAATTCATCTGAGGGAAAGAGATTCCCCAAATTTTCTTATTCTGTCATTTTCTCAACTAGCCAAACAGTAATAATAAATTTTTAAATGCTGGGAGATCTCCACTGTGGGGCATTGGATAGATTTCTCATATTACCTCCTTCATCCCTCCCATACTGTAGGCAGGCATGGCATCAAGTCTTTTTAATAGTTTCTTTTCTTATTTTCTTTGAATATTTATTTTATGATCCTGATCTAGCCATAAAATTATGTTCTGGTAGATAACTGATCACATTTCTTTGTAATTTTTTTTCTTCTATCTTCTGGCTATTTACCTATCTGGAGCAGGCAGTTAGGTGACCAAACAAATGTGTTTTCATACTTAATGGTACCCCAGCTGAGAGAAATACAGATAAGAGCTGTTTAAGAGTTTAGAGATCAGACACTGTTTTCTCAGTAGAGATACTGCCCGCAAAGACAGGAATGAGAAAAACCCACAGTTTCTTCTTTACAGTTAATTAAGCAGGTACAAGTTTTTGTTTTGTTTAGTTTTATTTTTTTTGGTTTTGCCTCAGGAAAATCAATACAGTTGCATGATGAAAAGTTTCACTCGTAGATTTTTAATTTCGCTCCTCCCTTCAACTTTGCTGTATGAAATATGGCCACATTTTTCATTATCCACTTCAAGTCCTTCAGGTTTCAGAATAGCTCTCCCATGCAACAATTAATAGTCAATTTAAATATAAATATCAGGCTATCTCCAGTTCTGGCTAGAATCATTGATTTAATTTCCTAATGACAGAAGAATTAAGTAATAGGCCCTAAGTAGGAATGTAGGCAACCATGTGAAACCATGTGCCAAATTGATATTTCAGCAACTCTGTTAACTTATTAGGATGATGGCCATGGGATGTCAGAGAGCTGAATGATAAATCCTCAGACTGCTCCTTTCCTGCTTTTTCTTTAAAATTATTTTCCTATTGCAAAATTAATTGGAATTTGTGTTGACAGTGTTGCCTTTAGTAATGTTTAAATCAAGAAATTCACAATGCTACTAAATGTTGTGAAAAAGTAAAGCACAATAAGTTTAGAGTTGCAGGAGCAGAACAAGCACATCTGAAGGCTAAAATAAACTTCTGCAGAAACACAAAGTAGTCGTGAAGATCCCGTGAAATATTCATGGCCATACATCTCTTCAGTTGTTCAAATGATTAAAATGAGCCAGTAAGATATTAAGAAAAACAATGTCAGTTTTGCACGTAGGTTAGATTTTATTATTTCAAATCAACAGAGAAATTACCAAGATTAATTATGGCTGTGCAACCAAACTGCACTCAGTAATCCCTGATTTTAGAACGAAAAATCCTATCTTATTTACGTCCTGAAAAGTATCACTGATCCAGTGCAGCCTTAACAAAAGCTGGTGATTTTCTCCCACCCTTGTAGTGTACTAAATATTGACAGAGCTGTAGAAATTTCAGCTGGTAACATCCAACTGGCAGCTATTTTGCAATACTCCCTTACTCTTGTTCCAGAAAACCACTACAGAGTGTTTTCTTATTTCATTTCTTTTTGCTTGGCCAAAAGATGTAGCCTTTTCAGATTGTCTTGAATATCAAACAAGATGGGAATGCTCCTTGGTAGCAATGGTGCAACTCTATTTCAACCTTAGGTTCTTCAGGGAAGTGATCTGTTAGTTGTTTGCAGTGCTTATAACATGGAAGAAAAAGCTCTACCTAAAATTTAGACAGTGTTAAGTCCTGAATGACACCAAGAATCAGGATCAACAGTCTGAAAAGGATTTCCTAACTGGTATATGAAGGCAGTACACCTTGTAGAACTATGCTGGTGCTGGATTTGTTTTTCTGTACACTATGATTTCTAGTGATTTTCCACTGTGCCTAAGGAATCTGGTTTCAGAGAAACAAATGCCTTTGAAAGTTAATGCAGGCGAGGTGTTTTGAACATTCCACTCTCAGGTACAGAAAGAGGGTGAATACTCCATAAACAAGATTTGTACCTTCCCTGAAGCATTTCTGTACCAGAACTCATTTGTAGGTTTGCAACAAGCTTTCTGTAAGGGATGCACACACTGTTTCTGCTGGAAGAAGAAACCAGGGACTTGATTGTGAGAATGTACATGTCACTAATGTATAATTGCTGAATGCATATTTCAAGCCCTGCCTCCCCCAAAGCCCAGAAATAAAGAAACAAATTAACTAAAGAAATATGAGTTTCTCTAACACTGTATCTCTAGGTGGTTGTGACTTATTAATAGGTGAGGGAAAATACAATCTTGCAAAGTAGTGATTAGAGTACTTCTAATACTAAGAGTAATAAAATACACCAGTGATGAGGTTTATTCTTTCAGGCACTGTTTTCAAAGTTTAAAAAACTACAGTTGGTCATCCCTGTGTGAGTTAAAACGACACTTGTTTTAGTAAAAAGTTACCTAATGTACCCAAAACATCTGAGGCCTTTTGTGACATCAGTTTTGACTTCAGATACTGTAATGGCTGTGTAAGATTTTTCTTTGAGTAGCAAAAATCTTCTGAATTTTCAAATAAAAATATATCCTATAATTTAGTATGAGGCAATTCTAAATAAACAAAATAATTCAAAATATGAACAAAAGAAATGGAGACTTAACCATTTAAAAGGTCAAATTCTGCCTTCAGATACATGAACTTCGAAGGAATGCTCATGGGCAGAGTTTAGGCTCTGTAAAGAGAATGAAAAGTCATGTGTGTTAAAAATACTGCATGGGGAGTAGACTTTTCTAAGTCAAGGAGATTGAAAACAATTTGCTGTTGGAGGTAAGGATAGTCCTGAGGATTTCTGACAGTTTAAACTGACACGGATGAAATAATTTATTAACATAATTTACAGTTACACTGATAAAAATCATTTGTGTGTGGAATTATATGGACAGTTGCTGGTGATCTGGTGTTTAGATTATTCAATTTTCCTTTACAACCTACCATTCTGAGTTGCACAGCATTCAGAAGTGTGGATTGGATCAATTAATGCTTGGTTTAAGATAGATTTTTTTAATTATTATTTTTATAGTTCAGTAAAACTGGAAGAGATTTCAATTTTTCTTATGTTTGGGAGAGCAAGGTTAGGAACCAGTGCTGTAGGTAGTTTTACTTGGGTTTTGTTTGTTTTTCCATTACTCTTTAGAAAAATCTCATGAAAAGTGTATGATATTTAGCAGGAAATGTTCTGCAATCCAAATGGTGCCTTACTAAAAATCCTTCCCCACTTTATTTAAATAACTGGAAATTGCTATTTGGGAAAATCAAACCAAACCAAACCAACAAATACAGAAAACCAACCCAACACCTCCCAAATGCAGAATTTCCCCCCCCAAAATAAACAACAAAACACACAAAGAGGGGACAGCTACTCTTGTGTATTGAGTGTTTAAAGTTCTTCAACACTGACTTTTGAGATGAGTGTTCAGTTTCCTCATCCACTTGGGAGAAACTAAGACCCACATCCTGGGAAAATGCTTTAGGCAAAAAGCTGTGAACAGTTTTTGTGTTTTATTTCATTTTAAGTCCCTGCTGGAGAACAAAGTAGGTATTTCTTGTATCATACAGCATGGTTTTGACATGGGGCAGTAGTGTGGTAAGAACTGAATACTGTGTGATAGGCATAACTATTAGACAAGATCTTATGCTGTTAGTAGAATCCTATTACCTTACAAAATTGTAGACCTATATCTTCATAGGAGTATATTATTTCTTAACATGGATTTTTTCTTTGACAGAAATATATCCTGTACTTCATCCTGCCTTCTGCTATCGTAAGCATTCATATGGTCATGCATTTAATCAAGTAGGAAAGAAGAATTAATTCTAAAAAGTAATTCTGAATGTTAGCCTGTTGAGACTTTTAGTGGTTTCATTTCATTTTGCCTCTGTTGCTCCTTTGGTTTACCATGCAGACACATGAATGCATGAATACTGTCTTTTAGTAAGAAGCATTAGAAGACTCCAATACACATCTGATTTCATTCAGCCTGCTGGAAATTATATATTATGTCTCCTGGCACAGTCTTTTTTCATGCATAATGAGATTAAAAGAACTGTGAGACAATTCTAGAAGTACTAAAACCAAAATAATTGAGGGGAAAAAAAAAAAAAATTGGATACCCAATGGCAACTGACTCAAATCTTAGTGATTTTCTGGGGAGTTATTGTGTAACAGTTTCCTATAATGGTACAATATACACATCCTAAAAGGGAAGTTTCTGAAGGATTAAGATATTCTTCAATATGTTCATAAAAGAGCATAATAATGTGCATAGATTATTTGTTCTTTGGTAATCAATAATAATGAATTTATTTTATTTTGTTCATGACAATCTTTCATATCTAAGAATTTGAAGTACGGGATAAATTCTAGGAATAACTAGTTACACTTTTATTTATCTTTTAGTATTTAATTACAGAAAACAGCCATAAATAACACTAGGACTTTTTAACTATTTGTCCAAAAATTGCTGATAAGCAATTCAAACAGCCATTACAGTATCTGAAGTAAAAAACATTTTCAATATTTTTAATTTATATTTAATAATATTTTTTCCATATTTTTACATTATGTGAAGATCTGGACCAAATGGATTAATTATAACCCATCCACTCAGGCAGCATCTTCCTTGTAACACCCTGCATTCATCTTTAGTACTACACCCAAGGCAGAGATTACGTTTGCACTTGCTATTGCACATTATTTTGCCTGAAACACAATGCCACATTTTAAAAGCATCAGCTATCGAGCTGACCATGACTCCATTGACATGCATGCAGCAGGTTTCCCTTCTTATTATATCAATATGAGAAGTGGCTTAGGAGAAAAATGTCTATTATTCTTATGTCAGAGACCTGATTGAAAAGAAACCAACCAAACAAACCCACATATAATTGTCTGAAAAAATATTTTAAAATATTATTTGATTTGTTTATCCTGAGAGTATTTTTTTTTAGCTTTTGAAATATATTGTCACAGAAAAAAATGGTACTATTTCCTCTTATATAGCTCAGTCATTTCACAGGAAAAACAAAATGTCATGAACTGATAGACATTTTAGTATACAGAATCAATAGTTTTCAAGCAGCTTCCCACTTCCATGTTGAAATAATGTATTCCCTTGTATCCTACCACCTGAAAATCCCATCCCTCTATCATCTGTGAAAAGATGAAAACACCTCCTGACAACACTGCAGTCACTATACTGGTGAAATAAAAATTTTGCTTGCAGAAACACAAATTGCTAACTTTGCTTATGGGATTGATATTAACCCAAGACTACCTAAGTATTCAAGTTTCACTCAGGTGAAAGTAAGAAGGAATAAAGAAAGAAGGCAAACAGGAGAACCCTGAGTCAGGAATGGGCACTGCTGAGAGATTTCAAATCACTTCCTGGCAATTTATAAAAGAACACACCTTTGAGAATGTATGGAAAGTCCTTGTCAGGTTTTGCAATTGTCGGTGTAATTGGGGTGTAAACGTGGGGAATAATATTATGCATAAAGACTTCTAAATCAGGAGTACAGTCTAGAGAGCAATTACAGCTTCAAATTTATTTCAAAAATGTGGCTGTCACTGCTTAGTCACATGGAGCTATTCTTGAAATATCTGTAAGAAGCTATGAACTAAGCTCCCAAAAATAATCTGGAAAAAAAAAAAGCATCATTTTTTAAAGATACAAACAAGCAAACAAAATGTAGTGATTCCTTAGTTACAGCACATTCTGTAGGTCACAGTGCAGAGACTCCACTGGAATACATTTGATTCTTACACTGATGCATGTCTTCAGATAAATTAAATCCACATAGATACTTGGAGATATGGAGTCTGGCACTTTCTTTAGTGCCACTTCTGGTTTTTATGCAATGTCTATCTAAATTATTTAAATAAGGGATTGAGTTCTGAATGTTATACCTGCTGTGAAAGTTTCCTCACTATTGGTCAGAAGAAAAAAATGTTGATTTTCATTTATTTTCTCTGCCTACATTCAAGGAAGTTGATAGCTCGGTTTCGGTTTGGGTTTTTTTTCAGAATACCAGCATAACTAAAAAAAAAAAAGGTGCATTTAATCCCTTCCTTCTTTCCTCATCTCTATTTTTTTCTACAACTTGATGATTACATTACACTTCTGTGAAGTAGCAGATGTAGGTTCAAATCCTGGCAGACTGAAGTGAGAATGAAATCAAGTCTTCCACCTTCTGAAAAAGTGCATTATTCACTAAGCTATTATGAAAATAAGCTGGTGGTAGTAGCAGTGTTTGAAAAGAAAGCAGCAACTACTCCAGTATTTTGTGATGTGACTGACCTTGTTACTATGTGTTAGGAATTATGTGAAAGGTACTACAAGGTCAAGTAAAACAAAAAACAAAAACCTAAAAAAAACCCCCACAAACAAACAAAAAAAACCCCAATCCAAACCAAAAAAAGACAAACAAAATAAACCCAACCCCAAACAAATGAAAACAAAACAAAACAAAACAAAAAAAAGCCCCCAAAGTGCAAACAAAAGTGTTAGTTTCTGAATTCCAGTCAGGCACAGACAGTTATGTGACAACATAATCTCAGCAGTCTCAAATCTGGGGGTCCTTTAGACATACTCAGGACATAAGCTTGAGTATTTAAGAAACACTTAAGATAAAAAAATAGATAAAAATTGGTATGAAAATTAGAGGTGATTAACCTTAGGTAGATATTTGAGTTTGCAGCTTTTGATGCAGAATACTGTACTCTGTCAAGCTAATTCAGGGTCTATATATGAAGAAGAAGGGGAAGGGGGGCAGGGGATGCTAAATTTGTGCCGTTGTTTTATTCTGGACATAGATTCTAATTGCTTGGAAAAGTATTTCCAGAAGAAAGCTAAACTCTTAGATTTCATGACCCATCTTACAACTTGATGGGATAAACTATTTATGTGCGTTATATTAAATTGATTGAAGTGGCTAATCAAGCAAATATTCACCGAAACAAGCATATTAGTACAATTAATTAAACTAATTATAGATAATACAATTTAATTAAGGTCACAGTAAAGATTGAGACAATAAATTACTATTTTCAAACATCTAAAACTTCAGATGGAACAGGTAATCACTGAATTATAAGTTTGACATGATATGAGATTATTTTATACTATGCTTGCTTTAGGAAATAGAATCTAGAGTCTTCAATACCAGGGGAAAAGCAATTCTGGTCGCTAGTTGCCATTTCTTCCTAGAGAAACAGAAAAGAAATATGCAAGATGTATGTGTTCTTCATTTAATTATCTGATCTGAAATAAACTACTTGACAGAGGATTTAAATGCCTGACCAAAGAAACTGTCTGCTTTTTCTATCCATGCTAGTTAGTCATGAAAAATCTTATTTCCTTCTAAAAAAATGTATTTTAATTGTACCATTTTTTAATTCATGTATCAGTTTATTTATTGGCAGATAAATATTGGTTTAGAACACTATAAATGGTGGTGTTCTCCTACATACCTGTATTTGTGCATAACAATTACACACATACACACACAAATAAAAAAAACAAAACAAATCCCCAAAACCTGAATATTGCAAAGTTTAAGCTTCTTCTGCTTTGTTTCTATAAAATGTCCTTAATTCATATGTCCTATTCAATATGTCCTTAATTCATACCCAAACTCTGCTTAGACTGTAGAGTTGACTGAATTTTAATCTCTACATGACACTGTGGAGGTGTAAAGTGACAATTGCTGTGAAATTTAATGAGATAGTCTGGAATAATAAGATTTTTATTTTTTTTTTTAATGCAAAACCATCACCTAAATGTAGTTTATCCTCAAGAAGTTTGGTTTATCCTCAAGAAAGCTGGTTAAAAGCCATAACATGCACGTAAATACTCCTGTTAATGTTTTCTACCTGATCCCAATTAAAAGCAAATTATAACTCTGATATGATGATGTTGTAGATGTCCCAGTATTGTAGGATTTCAGCAGTTCTGAATTTTTTAGCAGCTTAGAAGCTCTGCAGAACAATTTCTGATTTGCATTTCATCACTACCTTAATGGAGGAGCAGCAGTAAGCTTGTGATTTAAAGCTTGCTAGATTAGGGAGTTTGTGCACAAGATTTCAAATCTCTGGTGAATGGCTTGCTGCAGCTCTACAAATCATTCTGTCAAAGCAAATTGTGCTGTTAAAATACACATTTAAAACAATGCTCCCCAAATAGGTAATATGGAGGTAATTGAAAAACCCAAGGTGCGTACAAATAATTGGAAAAAGTGAGCAGTGATGGAATAAGGAACTAAATGAAAACAAAAAAAATCCAAACAACAACAAAAACCCCACAACCAACTAAACAAAACAAAACAAAACAATACAAAAATGACAAAAAAACCCCAACCCAACCCAAAAAAACAAGGGAAATTTAAATAAACGTAGTAAGAAGAAATATAATTTGCTTTATCACCAGCTTCAAATAAACCACATACTTCAGGTCATAAGCTTCTCACCTATTCTGCACACAGAGCTATCTACGGAGATGTGATGGGGAATCATGCAGAAAAAGAAAGGAAACTTTTCAGTCTCCCACTGAAATGCACTGAGAAAGATGGAATCTTCTGCAAATGCCCCCCCCAAAATCCATCAAGCAGCTCTCGAGTTAAATGGTATCATTGATTTCCATGGGAATTTACACTTAAAAGAGAAAACAAAGGCCAATGACAAATTCTACTCCTCCAACACTTTTTAAAATAAAGGAGTGAAATGAAAAAGAAGAGAAAACAAAACGAACCCCACCAAAAAGATTCAGCAGTGTAGAAACTCACACCAAATGAGTTTGTAACTTTTATGAAGCCTGCTATAGACTGTGCAGTATCAGTATAGTAAAAAATGTGTTCAAGCATTTGTCACAATGAGCTGCATAAGTTAGTATATCTAACACTCATCATAAATGCAAAGAAAAAATAAACTTGTATTTGTTTTCTCTTCTTCTCACCAAGTCTACATATTAAGAAACAGAAGATATAATTACTAAATCAGCTTCAGATATTTCTAGGTTCATATATTTAAGCTTACAAAATGTATACTAAACATCCAGTTCAACTGGATATCATTTCAGCTTTTAGGTTAGGTAAAGATGCTAATTAATGATTCTGTTGAGAATCATTATGAAATCACCTGGGCCAACAGGAATCTTCCCATGTATGAAAGGAAAAGAGTAAACCTTAATAGGACAACATGACCAGTGGGGTTTTAGGGATTTAATTCAAACCAAACCACCAAAAACTGTCAAAAAAAGCCCCCAAATTGCCTTTCTTCATTAAAAGCAAAATCACAGTTATCTATACCTACCACTGAATTTATACTGAAATTCCCTTCTGTCCCACATGTGTTCAACACTTCATTTAGAATTAAATAAATACTGAACTAATTTAATCCACTGTGACCTTTTATCCCCAGAGTTCTTAATCAAATGTCTCAAATGATTAATAGGTCTTTATATGACCCTAAATTCTGATGCTCAAAGCATGTCTTTTCCCTCACTCTCTTTAAATATGAATTAATTCTAGAGCAAAAGAGTATCACTAAATGTTTATCCGTCTTCTCAGACAAGTTCCAGACATTAAAACAAGTTTCATGGAATGCAACAACATAAATTCTGAAATTTTCATTACAGTCAGTTCAGCAAAAATGTAGGATGACATTTGCTAACCATAAAGCATCTGTGTTGCTCTTCCTGTCCTCAGAGGCACATATTTTATATATCATATATTGTGTTGTTTGGTCTTCAAGATTTAAAACCAGAGATGGTTCTTTTTTGTGTGGTTGCTTTTGTTGGTTTTGTGCTTATTGGCAGAGCTGACATGCTAGCATTTCCTTGAGAAAAAAAATATGTATAATTAGAAGAAATACCAAGAATTCCATCTTCTACAACTGAAAATACATCCACTTAAATCACTCTGTGGAAATCCAAGTCCCTCACTTAAATCACTCTGTGGAAATCCAAGTCCCTCACTATAATTTATTTCCTTTTATGCTTGTGAAAAATAAAACCCTAAATGTTTTGGAACTTTTCCCGCTTGTTTCATTCCCATTGATAAATAAGATTTAAAACATAAAAAAAGGCATGGCCTGTTTGCTTTTTCATACCAACTAGAGCTTCATTTTGCTAAAATCATAGAGCAAAAGTTGTCTGAAATTATTTTTTACAGAACCTATATACAAACCTGTGGATCTTGCAATGACCCACAATTTTAACATCTTTAATTATCACTTCCAGATGAAGTTTTATGCAGGAATATGTTATTGACAACTCCATTATTGCCTTTTTTTCTTCAGTGTAGTAACTCCATCTGTTTAACCATCTCCTGAATACTGCAGACTATTTGCATAACTCTTGTAGACCCACATACCATTCAGATATGACAGTTAAGCATATTTTAGTCATTGCAATGTCATCTTAACTCACGGTTCTCTTTTTCTCCTCCCCTCCTTTTTCTTTCTTACACAAACCATAACTATGATCATATTTGTTTACTTGTTTATTCTTGTAAATTCATATTCACATATAATGCAGAGGCAAAAAGTATTTTACAGGTAGCAGGAGAAAGAATTCAAATATGGAAAGAATTTGAATGGAATGTGAAGGGAAAAAGAAGAACTTCTGTGAATAGTTAATTAATTAATTGATGCATTTCCAAATAGGAAAGGAAGCATAATGAATATTTATGACTGTGGGCTATGAATTGAATCTATTTTTCTCTCTCCCAGAGAAGCAAAAGTATTTGAACCAATCTTGGCCAAGGGTTTTTGGGTTTGCATTTTAGGCTTTTTTTACCTGCCCAACCTAGCAACCCTAAACCACCATGAACTGACAAATAGCAAGACCCAGTCTGAAGGAAAAAAAGGAAAGTAAATCTTTTCATTATCATGCATCGTGTCTCTTGATCATCATACAGGGTCTTGGATCTCAAAATAGCAGCCTTAGAAATGGTGTGTGGGTTTAGATAATGATTTAGGATATTGGGACACACTAGGAAGCTCGGTGTAGTCCCTGTTGTAGAAGCTAAGTGAGGAATTTAGTTCTTCAGGATTGAGGGGGTTATCCCCTCCCTCTCTTCTGCCCTGCTAAGGCCATATCTGGAATACTGTGTCCAGTTCTGGGCTCCCCAGGTCAAGCCAGACAGGAGTTACTGGAGAGAGTACAGCAGAGGTCAACGAAGGTGACTAAGAGACTGGAGCATCCCTCTTATGAGGAAAGGCTGAGAGCCCTGGGGCTGTTTAGCCTGGAGAAGAGAAGACTGAGAGGGGAGCTGATGAATGTTTACAAATATCTGAAGGGTGGGTGTCAAGCAGAAGGGTCCAGTCTCTTTTCAGTTGTGCCCTGTGATAGGACAAGAGGTAACACAGAAAGTTCTGCCTTAACATGAGGAAAAAAATCTTCCCTGTGAGAGTGACAGAGCCTGGACCAGGCTGCCCCGGGAGGTTGTGGAGTCTCCTTCTCCAGAGACTTTCAAGATCCACCTGAATCTGTTCCTGCGCATCATACCCTGGGTGTTCCTGAGTTGGCAGGGGGATTGGACTCAAAGATCTCCAGAGGTCCTTTCCAACCCCTGCCATTCTATAATTCTATGATTCTTTCATATAGTAGTGATTGGAGTTAGGTAAACTATGGCATATTAGCCATATGGGGGAAAACTCTTCCCATTCAAAGAGAAATCGTGTTTTGATGTTTGTTTGGGGTTCTTTGGCTCATTTAATCTTTTTTACCATAAAGATCTAATTAATTAATTGTTAATAAAATGGACTATATAGGGAATATTTGTCATAATTACAAGCTTTTTTAATTTTAATTAGTATTTTCAGCACAACCCCCCCCATTTTTTAAAGATGTCTCTATCTTTAAAATATATATATTGTTGATTTTAAATATTTTAACATATATATACCTTAAGGAAACAAAAAAGTCTTATCAGCATATACTTGCTGAAAGTATTGCACACTCTTTCCATTGTGATTCTCACACTGTAGAGCAAGATTCTTCAAAAATGAGTAGGAGGTGAAAACATTTCTTAAGACTAAGAACTATTTCCTTATGCCACGGAGAATCAATACATAAATGCCTACATTGGTTTCTGGGTTCCGACTGAGACCTGGGCTATTTCACAGTGAGGAGTTTTGTTGTCAGCTTTAACATTTTCTGAGAGAAAAACATTACCTACATATATTGAAACACACTAGAATACAGATAGTTCTGTATTTCAGTTTAGCCCTCAACTTCAAAGCTTTCTGAAGTTTTGCTTAATTCAATTTTATCTTTACTTTTGCCACCTGCAATCTTGACATATTCCTACATGCTCAGTGAATTTAACTTCCGTACATGGTCATTTCTTTTCAGGTTGAAGAACAGTGTGCAAAACCTCCATCCTCAGGGCAGCTGGTCACCAAGCTGGGCAATCCTTAAAGTGAAGCTATTCCCTTTTTTTCTCAGATTCTTTCTGACTGTAATATAGACATTTCTGTAGCTATTCTTCATTGTTCCCTTAAAATATTGAGAAAGATAGTAGACAGTAATGATTTTCCATTGTACAGGTGCATCATCAAATATCAAAGTCCATAAAATAAGGATTATTATCTGACTCAAAATTTGAAAGTTGCTTTGAAGATCAAAAGTCCTCCAGAAGTGTTTGGTACAAAAAATACTTGGTCAGATGTAAAGTGTATAAAAATAATTGAATAAGCCATAGGACTGAGCTAGAACCTAAACATATGATTGTCATTTTCTGTATATCTATTTTATCCCTATTATGTATCATCAAAGGTTAGGGCTGGGCTGTTCCCTTGATAAATGTCAGACTCTCCCTGTTAATCACTTTCCCCTCCTCAAAGGGGAAGAGAAAGAGAATAAGCAATACAGAGTTATCAATTTGAAAACTAAAAGCAGCTTTAATTAAAATAATAACAATACAACTAAATATATATAAATACAAAACTATTATTGAACCCAACACCCCCAGGTTACAATTACATCCCCATTACCACTGATGCTGTGGAGCAGGCACTGGGAAGTCCCAGACTGGACTCAGTGGCAGATCTAAATCACATTCAGGGACTGGATTCTGGAACTGGATTCAGGAACACATGGATTGGGATGAAAGGCAGAATGGACAGAGTCCTCCTTGGGCACCAGTCATTGAAGAAGGGAGCTTGACCCACATGACCACTCAGCTTTAGACCAGGTATTAGCTATATGGGATGAAATATCTTGTTGGTCAGTTTAGGGTCACCTCTCCTGTCTGCTCCTCCCCACAAGTGTAGCCTTTTACTTTCTTCACCCCCCAAGTGCAGCCAATGTGGTACACAAGACTTAACCTTAGTCTGAATAGAAGCAAGTGTAAGCAAGAGCCTTTCTGCATACCAGTCCTTGGTAATAATTGTAAATATCAAATGTTATCACTGCTAGAAGGAGACACTGTCTGCAAAAATAAGTCGTTAACTTCAGAAAGTGCAGTTAGAAGAGACTTGACTGAAAAGTAAAATTACTGAACAGAATTAGTTCTGTTCTAGAAAAAATCAGGACGTACATATATATGGAATTTAGAATCATCTTCTCAGAATATTTCCTCAGCTTTCAGTAACTTCAGGAGATTCGTAGGCACTCTGTTCATGTCCTGATCCATCCAACAGGTGAACTAACAGGTAGGTTAACTCATATCTAAGCTCAAGTAGAACCTACAAACCGAACTTTCTTTTGACCTTGGACCAGTTATGGTGTGAGTGGGGACAGACTGACAACAGTCAAGTTCTCCCCCATAAACAGATACCTCCAAGGCTAACAGTAGGACTCATGTCTAAGATGTACCTAATAATCAGCACTTGATTTGCTGAGTGCCTTCTGTTCCCTGGAAGGGATGGTGTCTTAAGTTAAAGTCCCATTTTTTATTTAGCTTATTACATTTCTATAATCATTAACTTTAAAAGGACTAAATGGAATTACAAAAACTATTATTCTCATTCTATTAACAGAGATAAGGATATCCATAAAGAGACTATTCTGAGAGAGGGAATTCTATTAATAATTGTTTTCTGGGCACTTGTATTTTGAGAATATCCCACAAATACATTTAATTCAGTAATACTACCTTGAATATAAAACACAGTTGTATTCACCATTCTGTGTCAAGAATTTGAGGGTTTTTTTCTATAACAGAAGATGGGAAATTTCAACATTATTTTTTCAGTTTCTTCTACTAAGGAAAGCTACATTGCATCCTTCCAGTGTCAAAGGAAGTGATCCTTAGAAATACTTCAGTGATTGGCATTAGCAAGACTTTGATATGTACTATTTATATTAAAAAAAACCAAACTATTATGCCTCACTTAGTTCCTTTGATGTCGTTGAAAGTGATGGCACATATTTCCCCATGTAGAAAATGTACAAAGTGCTTTATAATGAATAAGACCATTTTCCATTACACACTACGGAGTGTTTCATATGAAGTGACTAAGATTTATGCTGGGGTTTGAGAGACTGCAACATGATCATAACCCTGCAGTTAGAAATGAGAGTAAACCTGTTTGTTAGATTATGGGCTTGGACTTCAGATCTCCTGGGTCTGCATACTCCTATTTATGGCAAGTATAGTAATAGATAATTAAAGATTGGACCAGTATGATGATGAAGTATGGCATTTAATCTGTGCTAATGCACACTTCTTTCATTGTCTGGTATAAAATACATAACCAACAGTTCTAAAGTGTCTCTCAAAATTCACCTCGACTATTGATCACAAATAGGTACTCACTTCATAGACTGACCAGCTTTGTTTGTTTGAAAATCCACTATTTGTGTACATGGGACCAAAGGGGAACAAGTGGCACCGAAAGCTTTCTCTCAGCACTATCAAATGTCAGCAGGCATCCCAATAGCCTTTTGTTGTGTTGTCTGATTTATAAACATTTGCTAGTGATTCACTAAACTTTTTTCCACACGAAGTGGTACAGGTGACACGTGACTTTAAATATTATGTTGTGTTATTACTATTTAAGAAGCTGGTGATCAGTTAGCTGTGCAGAAAACAGATGTCTTAGAAAGAGTAAAATTAGTGGTTTGAATTCCAGAAAATTCCCAATTGCTTTTTCTTCCAAAGACTCTCAAGAACAGAGGATATCAATAATTAAACACAGAAACAATAGATGAGAGACTGGGGATTACTTAGGAGTCTTGCCTGAAAAAAATATATAAAAAATGATACTGCATGAATGTATGAGGGAAATGCACAGGGCTGATGAAAAGCTGCAAGCAATATATAAACTGAAAAACGTATCACAAAAAAGTTTCTCAGTAAGTGATAGAGAATTTCATCATAATTGGAAGTAAATCTTAGTTATCTTCCACTATATTTGGGTAAAGTTGTAGAAAGCATTTTGCTTAGCCTATGTTTTGGTTTTACTTTAATAAAACAAATGGTGGTGACTTCATGAGAGATTTTCTAGTGTATATATGCTTAAGATTAAGATGATGGATTGTGATTTATTGTATGCTAAGTGGGGCATCCCAAGTGCTGCTGTATTCTCACAGAGTTTAAATGGCATTCAGTATGGAATAATGTCAAAAAAGTTGCAAGAAAACAACACGAAAATTAAAGGAGCATTCATCTACCCGCACTTGATGCTTTTGCTCTCAGGTTGGAGTAAGCTTCACTGTGAGAGTGAGTTCTCTGGTGCTGGATAACAAAGTACTGGTGTAACTTCAAATTTTTAACACATTTCTTGATTCTGCTGCACAAAAATGGCTGCTGAAGTGAGAAAAACAAAACAAAACAGAACAAAACAAAACAAAAACCAAACACACAACACAAACTGTTAAGCTCTTATAATTTCCTAAATTACTATATTTGAGCTGCTCCTGGTTACCAGTGGAGCACTTATTACTTGGTTCTAAACAGTTTCAGAAGAATCCTACAGTGTTGTCCTGGTTTGAGTTAGAACAGAACTAATTCCGATCAGTGATTTCAGTTCTCAGTTCAGTCTCTTCTAACTGCACTTTTGGAAGTTAATGACATATTTTAAGAGTCTGTTTCCAGCAGTGATAACTCTGGATGTTGAAGTGTATCAAAGCAAAATGCTGCACCTCTGGGGTGGAGCAGAGAGGAGAGGTGACCCTAAACTGACCAGCGAGGTATTCCATCCGAATTCTGTCATATTCAGTATAAACCTAAGGGATCATGAAGGTCAAGTTCTCTTCTTCAATAGCTGTCTTCCAAGGACAAATCTTGTCTGTTTTGCCTTTGATTCACAATTCATATGTTCCTGAATCCAGTTCCAGAATCTAGCCCTAGAGTCTTGTTCCTGTCTGCCACTAAGTCCAGTCTGGGACTTCCACAGTGCCTGCTTCAAGGCATCAGTGGTGATGGTGATGTGATTGCCATCAGGGTGTAGGGTTCAATAATTATCTTTATATATTCATATATATTTAATTGTATTGTTATTATTTGAAATAAAGATGCTTTGGTTTTCAAATTTATGAGTCTGCATCCCTTACTCCCTTCTCTTCCCTTTGAAGAGGACAGGGATTAACAGAGAGCATCTGTTAGTGGACAGCCCTGGCTCTAAACTGTGACAAGTGTATAAAGATAAACATTAATTCTTCTATATCTATTCCATGCTTCAAGGAAATACCTTAGAAGTTTATTTTATTCATAAATAAATATTTGTAGATGTGTTTATATTTATCTATATCATATATTTATTTTCTTTGAAATTTTTATCTAATTTTGCAAGTCTATAAATCAATTGCAGTACAAAACAGTGATGGACTGAAAAACAAAAGTGTAATTTGAATTATATTTTAGATAAAACATTGACAGTATCTAGAGAAAAACTGTTGCTAGCACAATTGTCACAACAATTTGAACTTGAATAGTTATTGCTTGATTCATGTCATCCAGTGATTCACTTGTGTATTATTTTTAACAATTCTGCCTGACACTGTTGACATCTTTCATCCTTTGAGTTTCTCCATCTTATTCAGAAATCAAGGCAAAAAGTTCTCTTCATAAAATATTAATAGATGGAAGTATTGTCTCTGACCTTACTTGATCAAAGTGGTTACTGTCAAAGTTTAATTGCATTTCATGTGTTTTGGTGATATCTCTAAATCTTTCATGGATTCAATAAATTATTAGCATCAGGTGAAAATCTTAGACAGCTGTAATACAGTAGGAACAAGGAACATTTTGTAAACCAATACTTAAGACATAAATGAGAAATTAATTTATCTTATCTTAGTCTTTTCCTCCAGCTCCTAGATCAAAGCCTGAATAGTTGTACGAGGAATGGAATATTTGGAATGTTTTTATAGTTGGACTTAGAAAAAGAGACTACCTTAATTTCAACAGATAATCTTGAGATCCCAAAGATTGTTCTCTCCTTTGGATTATTTTTTTCCAAGACATTTTTTGCAGGCCTTTTAAAGTCAGAAGTCAGTTTCTGTCCCTCGTGCTAAGCAGACATGCTGATATGTAGTTTTCTCTTCATTGAAAAAGATTCAGTTCTTTTATTTCCATCTTTACATACTTGGTTTCTTTCTCTAATAATTTTATTATCATTTTTACTAGTATTATATTCTCCCTTCCAATACCCTTCTGGATCTTTTATCAGCCTTGTCAGTCATCTTCAGGCAGCAGTGGTAAGTTGTTACAATGAACCATCAGGGTTCTGAGGTCTTGGCTGGGAAGAGTATAATACAGCTGATAGAATTCCTTTCCACTCAGTCTTGGATATGTTTGAGTTTACGTTTCCTTGCTCCAGGCTGCTGCCTTCTGGCTTCACCAAGCTGAGGGGTAAGCATGTCCCCACAGTTTCCCCAGGCTCAGCTCCCCTACAGGTTCTTGTTTGTCAGGCAGTGTCCCCCTGGGTTTGCCAGACCCTTCCCAAGGAGGCACTGGAAGTTCTCAAGCTCAGGCAGAGGAAGCAACAAGCACTTGGCCCTGAGACAGGACCTGAGACCAGCTCCAGCTCAGCCCAACCCTGGCCAAGATGAGGCTTGGCCAGCCCTAAGACCTGCACTCTCTGCTCAGGGCAGAGCCCGTGGCTCTGCTAGGATGGCAAAAAGTCATATTAACTGCACTGCAGTATTCCACGTGGAATTCATTAAGTACCTACCTTTTACATTTCCAAGACATTTTTTTTCACTAGAGCTTTTTAAGGATCTCCTTTACACCTTGGCTGCATAAATCACCATGTCAATCCAGCTGAGAGAACAGTGAACCACAGTAGATGGGCAGGGGTGAGAAGCCACAGGCAAGAAGATATCTGTAGCAGAAAGCTTTGAACTTAGACTGGCTTTGTTTCTGGACAGGCTCTTTACACCATTGTACACCACTGAGTTTTTTAAGCAGGTTTCACAAAGCTGAAGCAGCCATCAGCAAGGAATATAACACTTCCCTGCCTTTTACATGAAAACCATGTAATTAATGAAAGAAGATGACTTCTCCAGCACTGCGAAGCATAGAGACAGAGAATGAGCTAGATTCTTTCCAGTTTAACAGAAAACAATGTCTAATGCATTCAGCAAGACATTTTAGGTGATCATTTGTACCTCATGAAGCTATTATCTCACTTGTACAGTGTTCCTTTACCCCTAATGATGTAATCACTCGTGGGTTTAGGCAAACTTAACCATACAAAAGGCTCACAACATTTCTAAGATGTATGTCTTTGGAAATTGTGTCAAGGAAGGCACACCTGCAAGGACAGTAGCACCAGTTACCCAGAAAAGTACACAGTCCCTAAAAATCATCTTCACTTTCTTTCTGTTGAGAGTAGATGATCAAAGTGGAAGAAAAAAAAAAGTTGCATAATTGAGAGAGGAAACTCATTCAGAGACACAGGCACACACTCAAACTTATTTGGATATCTGCTACTCTACAGACTGAGCCAAAGGTCCATGGAGGATTGAGATTGCTGCAGCAGATGGCATCACACAGCTCTAATTCTGTGTGTGCAGAAGGAAAAATATCCCCAGCAGCTCCCGGATTCTGTCTTGTTATTTTTTTTTTAGCTTCTGGTCTGCCAGATCATGCCCCCACCAACTTGCTGGGCCATCAGGAGAATTTCTTCTTGGGGATGGCTGCACTTGTATATCCCAGCCAGGCTGAACCAACACATCTTAAGGACAAGGTCCTTGCTGGAGCCAAGCTTAGTCTAACTCATTCTTCCTCAGTCACGCTGAGGAACTGCAAATTTACCTCAAGCTATATGACAATACGTGGACATCTTTGAAAGAATGCTTAGTATAGAACTAACAGAAGAGTAATAACAAAAGCCAGTGACATTTTATCTGTAGTCTTCCTCAGAGCAACACCTCTCTAAGAGGAGTGACTCTGTTCATTAACATGAGAGAATCCAAATTAGGCTGTAGCAGTCTGGAACTTCCTGAAACAGGACAAGTGGCCCTAATAACACTGAGAGAACTCAGTTTCATCTTGAGGTGTCATCATATGAGAACTTCATCAGGACTGACTCTAGTGATGGACAAGGAGAGACAAATTTGTCTATTATCCCCATCCATACAGTGGATTATTTGCCTAGAGATTGTATGGCAGAAATTTGAATTAAGTTACTTCTTCTGAAGTCCTTCAACTAATCAGAGACGAAGGCTGTTCTATTTTGAATATGCCAGTATCTGCTGACATATGAGTTGTGAATGGATAGCAAAGTGCAGAAAGTGTCACATTAGATATTTGTGAGGAGAATAAGTCATACTGGGGCATTCTAAGCAAAAAAAAAATTAGTGTAATCATAGACTCTTGGGAAGAGTCTCGAGAACAAAAGACATGGAAAAAAAAATACATACTTGTGCCACTGTCTTCACAAAGGTGTTGATTTATTAGCAATGCTTTCATGAGAACAAAGCTCTGATATGCCTCAGAAAGATTGCTAGTGGGTCTAGCCTGCTCAGTCAGGAAGAATAATATTATTTCCCCACAAGAAAAACCTTTTGTCACAGTCTGCTCATGGTGAAGAATGAAAAGAAATTACTCCAGCAACCAGTTTCTCTTTTGACCATCTCTTCAGACTGAAGTGTGCCTTTATTGCATCACTGACAATCTTATTTCTAACCCTGAAGAGACCAATCATGGAATGATTCCAGTATCAGTTTTTCAGATGGAGGTGTGAGTACTTTGACATTTACATCAGGGCCCAGCTCATCATGTCAGTTCTTCTGGCTATGCAATCAGAGAGACCATCTCTGCAGTCATCAGGATGTGACTGGCAATGTCAGCTTGTCTTTCTCTAGAACAACTTGTGATCTGTGTGAATCTCCACCTTATAACTATAGACTTCATTTAGAATTTCAATAGCAAGCACTCATCTTGTGCATAGCTTCATTCAATTGATGTCAAAGTTCTTGAATAGTAAATGATAAGCACTTCATTCCCATCTGGTTATGTGTAGCAGAGATTGACTCCAATGCCACAGACTGGAACATCACAAATGATAATCAACAGTGTCTGTTTCTCATAGTGGATGAGTGGAATTGGATGTCAGTCACTTGTTCACATTTTTGAAACGCACTGTGTCCATTTCCATGGAGCTGTCTTGTCAGAGAAGAGGTTTGGTGAGCTTTGCTTTTCATGGCAAGAAGCTGCAGCAGAAGTTCCAAGGAATATCTAGAGACCTTCCTTATATTTGCACTGAGAGAAATTAAAAATTGCCCTCATGAAACATGTAGGTATCTATTTAGCATCTTTCTATAACTGCAGTCCTTAAGAAGGTGATAATCCCTAAGTCCCTCCTCTACTGTTGGTGAGGCCCTCCATGGGCTGCAGGGCAACAGCCTGCATCACCATGGTCTTGCCCATTGGATGCATGCTCAGGTGCCTTGAGTAACTCCTCCCACTCCTCCACTGATCTGGATTGCTTCACATTTTCCTCACTTCTCTTTCCTACACTTCCACTACAGTGGTTTTTTTCACTTTCCTAAATATGTTATCACAGAGATGCCACCAGCATCCCTGATGGGGTCAGCTTTGGCTGGTTGTGATTCTGTTTGGAACTGGCTGGAACTGACTCTGTCTGGTACAGGGGAAGCCCCTGGTGTCTTCTCACAGAAGCCACTTCTGCATTCCAGCTGCTCCCAAAACTTTGCCACAGGAGCCCAATGCACGTATCTAGCTGTGCTTGTGTGCAACTTTTGCTCTTGTTCAGCAGCTGTGACAAGGTTTCATAAATAACTGCCTGCTCCTGGATGCAGGTCAATGATTGCCACTGTTTATCCTGAAACTTCAGCATATGGTTGCCGTTCTTGTGATGAGAAACTGCAGTTGTGTTTGTGTAACAACGCACAGTGCTGAAGTTCATGAAGTGAACATAATTCCTTGTACTAACTGACCACATGAACAATCATACCTAGGTAGAACCACCTACTTTTCTCTGTTTGCTACTAATTAAATAGAGTGAAAGAGTGAGAAGATGTGATGTCAGTTCTTTCTACATCAATAAGAAACAACCTCCTATGTGGACTTCATACTGCACAAAATGGAGTGTCCTTGAGCAAATACAGCAGGCACTCTCACGGGACATAACACAGAGGCTGATGTTCTACCATTAGAGAAGTACAAAAAGATAAAGGCATGCACTGCAAAACAGCTTTCCTCCTCAACTTGCTTCCCATATACCTTCTCAATATACAGCTCACATGTAGTAACTGTAACTCTGTAAAATACTGTCTTCCAGCAACATGTTTACCTGATAAAAGAAAATTAAATTGCTAAAACAACACCCCCTCTGAAACAGGAAAGGATTTTAAACTTTGCAGCTGTTTGTTGGTTTGAAATTTTTCACTTCAGTCATACGAGTTTTCTTTACTGAATTACTTTTTTTTTCCAACAAGCCCATTTTAAATTGTGAAAAGCCTTTAGAAATCCCTTATAGCATTGCCACTTAACTGAAAGATTTTCACTGATTCTCCTAGACAATGCCTGATACACCTGACTGTACAAACATTTGAATCAGGAAACCAAGGAGGCAGTTTTGTACTCACACAGCCATGGATGCTGGCTCCATGTGTTAGAAATACCAACAATGTGGTATAGTTCAAAGACATTTCAGCATTTCACATGACTTTTCATCAGGATTTCTTTTCTTTTAAAAAGAATTTTTTAGTTCTTTTGAAGAAACAGTTTGTGAAAGTAGATATTCAGAGACATGGAAGATTAATACCTAATTAAACTAAACTAAAAATAAAATTTGAATTGTGAAATTTAATTTCACAGAGGTCTAAAGTATTCGCAGAATCATTCTAACATACTATCTATTTCTGCCACGGTTCTTGTCATGTTTAGTTCAGCAATGTTAGAAGCAATTCTGTATATTCTGTGAGCAATTGAAAGCAGCAGTTGGTGCACCAATAGTTGATAAAATGAATTACCTGCATACACTTCTCCATGGGCTAGAGCAAAAGCAAATGCAGACTACTCAGTACGTGCAAAACCTGCCGTGACCTCAAAATCTAAAGTGTTAGCTGTCTACACTTTAAAAATGCATATTTTTTTCTGGAACATGAGCTCAATATTTGATGTTCGTTTCTCCAGTAATACTGGATGAGCAGCTCAGCTCAGAATCCATCTAGTATCACATGGATAACATATAGCTGCTCCCAAGGATCCTTTATTCCAGTTATGTTTTATTTGCATAAAAGCCAATCTGACAGATACAGATTGTCAGTTTCTCAAATGCCTTAGACACTTTCCTTCCCAACCTTCCCTGGTATCAAGGTTCACACCTGCAATGTCTAAGTTTGCACTCATGCAGTTTAAAGACAGTTAGGTAGACACTGGAAAAGGAAATTAACACTCGAATGGTATTTGTCAACTGGTTTAAAATAGAATGAGATGTAAGTTTTTCTAACAATGTACAGTGTTTGAGTGTTGTGTAAAAAAGAAGAAAGCACAGCAATGAAGGGAAAATAGAACCAATTAAAATAACTCGTTATAGCTGTTGCTTGACAGCTGACAATTGGGAGAAAAAATTGCTCCCATATGAATAACAGAGTAAGGGATTAAAAAAAAAAAAGTTTTTCTATTTCATAATTACAATATATACAATTATTATATGAGAGGTTTCAACATGGCAAAGTCTGTATGTATTGTAGCAATAATGCAGAAATAGTAACGTATCATCTCCAGCAAATTTGTGTGCTCCCCCACTGCCATGTCAACTAGAAGCATGTATGAAATAGGCAGGGGAAGAGAACAGCAGAGATACTGCTGGGGACTGACACACACTATTGTTTATTCAGTCAAAATTAGCAGTGTTCACTGATGGCATCTACGTCAAAAGAGATTCAAAGGAAAGAGCACGGTCTGGCTGAAGGGAACAGCACAAGTCACATTTTGGTGGAGCCACAATCTTCCTGTTGGCAAGGACACGTATTCCTGAGCTAAACCCCATGTCTCCCACTACCTTCATTTCTGTATAATGCAACGTTGTGAGGTCTTTCTAGTCCAGACAAGTCTTCTTCAGCTGCACCCACATAGAAGCAGGCAGAAATGGAAGTATGTTTAGCAACAGTTAGCTGAGCTGTTCTGCTCCCTAAACTCCTGCTCATGTCTCTTGACACTCTAGCAGATGCATTTTTAATTGGTATTTAGTAACAGCAGACATTAAGTCACAGTTTTATATTTGTCAAAAGGCTTTTTTTAGATTTTACAATACCTTATCTTATCAACTAGTTACAGCTTTTTCAATCAGTGAAATTAGAGTACAAGTTAATTTACAGTTTGGAAAACGTGTTAAGCCTTTTGCAAAAAATATCTTTGTAACTCAACCTCATTTTTGTCCAAACTGTTTCACAGTGGAATATCATCAGTCAGCAGATGCTGTAAAACTAGTTGACACATTGTTGAAATGCAAAAAAGGAAATATAGTGTCTGTGCCGTATGGGAGATGAAGTATGTATGTGTACAAAGTGAGGCTGCAAAAATAATGTCAGCACTGAAGTCACTACTACACAAAAGCAGGTGATGCAAATGGGAGAGAGCACAGAACTCACAGAGGTGCCCAGAGAGGATACACATGCTCGAAATTATTTGTGTCATTAAATTCTAAATCATTTATAGGTGAATTTTGTGTCTGTTTTTCTGTCTGGCTCTATAACCAGCAGCTGTCTAGATGGTAAGAAACTGTAAAAAAAAATTGGAGGAAAAGGCAAGTACCTGTACTTAAGGAACCAAGATAAAAGTATGTAAAAAGAGACATGAAAAAAAAGAGAAAATGTCTATGATAAAAAATGAGCTATTAAAGCTTATAAAAATAATTATAAAATGACAATTTCAGTAAGATGACAAATATAAATTCAATGTTTAACAAGAAAAAATAAGGGAAGCCTTTTGTAAGTCATGCAAAGCTCAGAAAAGGAAAGGCTTTTCAAAGAAAGAGTCATGGAAATGATTAAAGAAATGAATGGACTTGCTTATTAGAAAAGATTAAAAGGATAAATACCAAGAGTTCAATGAAATAATTAGGATAGGGAAGATAGGAGGACATAATAAACAACTGCCAACATCTGAAGGCAGTAAATATGAAGGAAGAAGAGGAATAATTTAGCCTGATACAAGATAGTATAATTAGAGGTAAAGGAATTAAAGTTGAAAAAAAATACACCAAGCAGCAGAAAAAATTCCTTGCCAATAAGATGAAAAAAGCTGGAAGTGATAAGAGTCCATATCTAAGGATAAATAGATAAAAGGACTGCAAAATAAAACAACACAACAACAAAAAGGTAGAAAATTAGTTCTAAAGGACTGCATGAAAATGATTACAATATTTGCATGCTATTGCCATTGTTTACCTTCTAAAACCAGTATCATTTTTAAAATAACTGGAGAGATTCTTTCAAAGATCATTTTCTCTGCATCTGTGTCTTTATCACTCCCTGTCATCTTACTGAACCTTTGTGGACTGCTTCATATTGAAAGTCTTCTGGGAGAATGAAGAAAGCTTCCCGTAGAGCTGCAGTGAACACCTTCAAGGCACGACAAGCCCAGAGAGCACATGTACAGTAGTGAGGTTTATTCCCAAAATCACAGAGGAAGCAATGAGCAGGGGAAGGTATGAGAGGCTCGAAGCTTGATCTTCCTCTTGCTTAGCAGTAAAAGTTAGGACTTTATAGAGAGGCAGTGTCAGCTTTTCAGATCTGGATTCTGCTGTTCCCTGACCAGATGTACTCCACAGTTCTTTCTGTGACTCTTTATATGTCTGTCTCTCTTGTAAAAGTTCAGACTCTATCACAGTCCCTGTTTTCTCTCCCAGCTCTCCTTCCCCTAACTTCTTGCCTTTCCTCACATAGAATTTCCTGAAAATTTCCCTTTTTTTTTTTAGTTTGCAGCCACCCTATTCTCTCTCTGTCTTCTCCTTTCCACTGTTTCTTCTCACCATAGTCCTTGTTCCTGCCTTCATTCTCGGCTCCGTCTCACTTTACATCCCTCCTCCTGTTCTACCAGCAATGTGGAATAAATATCTCAGTCCTCTTTGAGCCTCCTCATCCCTCTTCACCTTCCAAATTTACTCATTCAAAGACAAGCTCTCGTGGTAGGAGAAAAAGAGATGACAGTGAATATTGTTTCTATGTTAGATTTAGGAATACAGTACCAATCTATGTACTTTGGAGTACAACACAAAAAGTAAAGAATCAAAAGGGAAGCCACCAGTCAAATTTTAAACAACAATTTTCAAGCTTGTTTTCTGAATATCACAAGAAGAAATGTCCTGAGACACTTTCTAGAACATCATCTCCTTCTACAGCAAAGAGGAAGACAGTTATAAAGGGATTAACCTCCTATTACCATGACTTTTAACCAAAGAACAAATAGAATAGCTCAGTTGTAAGAGGACAGTCACGGACTGGCAAGGGGCTGAGCTCTAATCTATCTTTCTGTCTTTAGCTTCCATTCCCCAGACATTTGATCCAATGGCAAAGGCAGCCAAATGCATTCCTACGATGTGTCATGGTTCTCCAATGCCCTTCATCGATCCCGATGCTCCTTTTATTAACTAATGGAGGTTGCTATGCTGTCTATCATTCATTATTCAGACTTGCATTTATATTTGAAAAGCATTCTAGGTTGTAGTACTTTTCAACATTTAATGCAGGCATTTAATGTTTTTCTTCCTATTGGAAGATTTATGGTTTAAAATAAAAACAGATATACAAAAGGAAAATTAATAATCACTGTAAAGATGCCATTTTGCCTTTAGAGGTACAGAAGGGTGGTTTTTTCTACTCTTTTCCAAGTGTACTCTAGTATTTACAACAGATTCCAGAATTATATATGGGAACTTTTAGGAAATTACATACCTTGGAATTTAGGAAATTTTGCAGGAAATTACATACCTTATAATAAATCAATCAAAAGATTGATTTGTTGGTTGATGATAAGATCAATTTTTAAACAAACTCATTTTAAAGAACATTTCCTAGACTCCCTGACTAGAGTGACTGCCAAAGAGGCCACACTGGCCTTTAAATGCTACACAAAAGAATGAGAATGCCTTTGTGAAAAGACTATAAAAGAATCTGGATGTTCCCTTAGTTTCAACAACTGGAAAGTATCTGTAAGATTGCCTCACAGAACAATTATATACAAAGTCTCTCAGATTCATTTCAAGTACCACAGCTGTATAGTTCTTTCCTTGAAACTCTGCTCTGCATACTGTGGCTTTCTAAGATCCTTATCCTAAGCTTCACTGAAACCCTCAAGGAAAAACCCAGTAAAAGGAGTCCCTGAAGCCACTTGCTTTTGAAAATGGTACTCAAAGTACATAATATAGGTGATCATATTATATTTTTTTCACTTTGTCTCAACTTCCAAATCCAAATTACAGCTAATCTTGTGAGTTTCATGATTCATGTTGGCAGTTACTCTAAAAATCCTGCATTTTTAGCTCAGAAATTCTTAGCCTTAGCCTAACCCAAGTGTGCTCATGTGCTCTTTTGAGGGAGTGACTGGTTTTGTGGAATTACACTAAAATATATACGTGCATAAGTGTATATGCAAGTTATTTTCCATATGTTGAAAATGATAAAAAATATGTTTTTACTCTGCATTTTCATTTTTTATGTGAAAATATTGATTATTTATTCAGAAATCCCCCTAATCCTAAAACTCTCAGATTCTGTTGAAGATTTTAATAATTGTTTTCCTTTAAATTTCTCAATCTGACATTTTCTGGTAGCTCAAGTAACCTTTTTTTTTTCCATCTTGGTCTTGATTAGATGACTAATAGATGACTCAGAATGTCTCTTGGAATGAAAGTGATTTTGCAAGCTGTGAGCTATTTATACAATTTGAATTTCTCTTGAGTTGCTCAGGCCAGGTCCATTTGGGAACATTAAGTTGTTTTTAGTGATAGCTTAAGATCAAACTATAAGACATGATGACAAGTCTCACATCTGTTAAAATTCTATTTATTTACTAAAAGATATCCTTCTATTCTCTTCTGACTGGACATATTAGCAGATCACAGGTCATGTGCTGAAGGAAATACTACTGTGATGTGCCACACACCTGCTTGCTTTGATTTGAGATTCCAAACATAGAGAACTGTGAATAGAATTATCAACATCAGTCAGTCCAGCTGGACCAGAGTAACACTTGTAATCATCTAGGAATAAGCTGGATGTAGTACAATGACACATCCAGTTGAATCTGAAAATAAAGCAAACAGAAAAATCCAGCAAAGTGGTGCAGAGGAAGCAGAAGTTGTGTATTTAGTTTCTACCAACATAACAAATTTGTTTGTTTCTATTGTGAATGCTGTTAAACATTAGTCAGATTCTTACACTGGCTTCTTATCGAGTTATACATCCCTTTGCCATCAGGAATATCAGCTAAATGCATGCTGTATAACTGAATCTATGCTCTATGTTATCAGGCAGTTCCATTCTATCCCTATAAGCCAGATCACAAAGAGATTGCTAATAAAAGCATTTCTGAACTGAACCACGAGATTCATCTCTGGACTAGTACAATTTAGACATTTATGCTTCTGTCAGTGTGACTCTGATTTGTTCAGGGTCACACCCATTTGTGTCATCTGGATCAAAGCACATTCTGGAGACACAAATTATATCTTAAAAGCCTCTTAACCATCTGAAAGATTTTACCAGCTTTGGACTAAGCCTTCCACAAGTCTCCTCTGGTGCAGGCAATCCATGTAATTAAAAATACAAAACCCTTTTCACTGCCCTGATAGTTCTCAGCTGTTGCAATGGCCTCTTTCAAAGGCTTCTTAGAACTTCTTTATGCCTGACAGACATGAGAGTAGTTGCAAATTCCAGAGGACAGAATGTCAGTTTAAAGCAGCTTTTAGTTAAATACCTCTCAGATACCCTGCCAAGCACTTCTTTGTGGGACCAGCAGATATCAGGAGCTACATGATTTTGAGCTCTCCCTTTTAATATTTTCGAGGTAGTAGAAGGAAGGCTAGAACATGTCAAAATCTATTTATGAGTGCCTGCCACTACCTGACCTTTTTTATCCAGAGTGTTTTCTAATAAGTAAAGAATTAGCACCCAAAGAGTAACAGTTTGTAATTTCCTGTCTTAACTGTGATATGAGTATTACCCTTTTGAACTCTGTCATTACCCTCTTACTCATCTGAAAATGATACATAAAATTAAAATCAGTAGCTAGGAATATAATTTGTTCCATTCAAGCCACAGGAAAAAAAAAAAAAAAAATCAGTAAGAGAGCTTGCAAATTTTCAGATAGCAAATTTCAAGAGCATGCTGCATTCAGGTAAATCTAGATCCACCTAAATAATAGCTTTAGCTGTCCAAAATCAGTGATAAAGTGTTGTGCTGACATGATACATATTTGAAAATCCTTTGTTTCATGGCCTTACAAAATTAATCTTACGTGACACAAAAGGAAAGACACTGAGATAGCAAAGCTTTATGTTTGTGTGCAATATATGTCTGATCTCATATACCAGGCCCCATCCTAGTGGTAATAAGTTCTTAATTTTGAAATAACCTAATGTAATAATGGCCATTGGATTATTTTTTCTCCCCAGTATTTCACACTAACCCTATCTGCTTGTATAAAGCACTCCAATTTGTTAATTGGTGTTTCATGTCGTTAAAAAACGTTGTTGTAAATGATTTCAAAACAGTGGATTTCCTTCAGTAGGTGAATTTGGCCACAAATGACTAAATAGCAATCTCTATTGGTTGCCTGCAAAATGCCATACTAAAAAAATGGTTCACCACACTAGTGGTCTATATGCATTTCAAGCTAAAAACCAACAAATAAACAAAAAAAACCCAACCAAACAATGGGAAAGGCACCAAAATCCAACAACCTGGATCTAATACAGAATTTATATAATATAATCACTATCCTTATTTGCTTTCTTTTCTATCTTGGTTTGGTTTAAGACACCAATTTGCCTGCAAATAATCAAGCATTTGTTGTATGCACCTAATGTCACAAGGCAAACAGCAAGTTTCATCATTTCTTAGCTTAACAGTAATTTTCACCCATGTCCTGGCTTTGGCTAGGATAGAACTACAGACTTTTGGACTAAGATGAATAAAGAAACTGCTTTATAATAAAAAACTAAAGGCATGTGTGTTCATTCCTGTTAATTTAATTGTGCATAGGTGTGTCCATGTGTGTTTGCACATCTGCCTGTGTGTTGGCACAGCTTTGAAGCCTATGAATACTAATATAATCTATTTATGATGAGAAAGAAAAACTCTTGGGTACCAAAAGATTCTTCAACTAGAAGAAGACCCTCATACCTGTAGGGGAATTTAACTATCTCAGTATCTGCCAGAAGGCCAACATGGGACACAATCCAGGTGGGTTTTGTAGAGTTGAACACAAGCTCTAGACACAGTCCATTCATAAGCTTTATGTTCATTCCATTTTAAAGTGTTATACTGCAACTTTAAAACCAGGGAATGAGGGAAGGGGGGTGGGGAGATGTGACTTTTTTTTTTCCTTGCCTTTTGATTTAACAAAGTGATCCTGATGGAAAACTGATTCAGAAATCCAAATCAAATTAATTCAAATTCTCTTGGTTAATTTGTCATTCCAAATGTCCATCCAAATGCTTTGGAGGTGAATGGGGGGGGGGAAGTGCTTTGTATATATTCCGTGTGCATTTGTGCAGAGCTTCCTGCAGAATTAGATAAATTCTATTTCATTTCATGTAATATATTCCAGGCAACTGAATAGATATTAAAATTTTGTGTTCATTGATAATGTACAGTTAAGCCTTGCTTTATTGTTTCTATGCAAATGTAGTTCAGGGTCAATGCTATTATTTTTTATGAACATTTTTTTAAAATCCTTTTGAATAGATGGGTAAAACTTTGGTATAATTTTATAACCAGTGACTGGTTTACTACCTCCAATTGCAAAATCCTGACTCTCCATAGCAAGCAATCTTTTTTTCAGAACTACTAATGTGTAGATAATAAATCCAGGGCTTGTTGGTCATTTCTGTGCTGCCAAGAAAGAAAGTGAATTGTTCACAGCTGGTTTTTGGTTTCTTTGAAGCCTTTTTCCATGAGATGCTACGTAAGAATGAAAAACATCAAACTAATACACTGCATAGAGCCACCTATTTTGTTCCTCAGATGCACCCAAAAAGCTGTCTCATAGCTCCTGCAGGGAATGTGATTACAAAGTCTCACTGCACCTTCAAGGTCTGAAGGCTCCTGGCACAACTCACATTCAGTTGGGCTCTCCTTAAGCACAGAGACTGGTCATTTAGTGCATTCAAGCATCTCAAGCTTTTGTTGGACTCTGGAAGCCTAGGAAAACACTTGTACCTTTATTGATCATCTGTTACCAGTTAAGCCAGCTATTAGGCAGGAGTCTGATTTTCCTGTCCCCTTGGGAACCTAACCCAAAAGATCAAGCAGAAACAAATCCAAGAAACCAAAGCAATACCTTTAAAGGGATACACTCACAATGATACTTTGTCACCCAAATAAATGGCTTCCATTAGAGCAAAGCACAAAAAATCTCTCTTGATTTGCATGGAATTTGGGTCTTCTGCTGTAACCTAAAATCACTTACATTTTATGTAGCCAACTTTAGATCCTATCATATGGAAATAATGGATTAAGTCTCTGTAAGGAGTGTGGTCATTCTTTAAAATTCAAACCTTAACCTTTCTTCCTTTTAAGCTTAACAGACAGAATATGTATATCCCACTGACACTGTTTTAGCTTTAAAAATAATTTTATTTAATTATAATAAATGTTCCACATATCCCTATATTAATCACCAAAATGCCATCATACTATCTACCTTGATTTTTTTTATGGACAGATACATTTTATTAGCAGATACTTTAATCAGGGGAAAAAAAATCTGTCACCTGATAATTGATAAAAGGATGGAAATGAGGTATGTTTATCTAATTCTTCTGTTACAGGCTTGTGGCCTAATTTAATCTCTTCAGAATGCACAGTAAATGCCACACAGTCATTTTTAAATCATAAACCTCTCAAAAGAGCCAGGTAGAGGTCTGCTAATGTGTTGGATGATGGATGTCCTATTTAATATTGATCTCTGAATTCACAAACAATCCATTCTGAGCTAGCAAACATTTTTCATATATTTTTAGAAAATATTGAATGGCTCTTAATCAGTGACAAACCTGTTTTGTCTGTTACTACTCAAAGTAGATTAGCAACAACCTACTGCATTTCACCAGAAAAAAATTAATCTTGTAGAGGCTGAGTCTTGTGCAGTACATCTTGAATGAATTGACTTTACATTCAGATTGGATTCACATCACCTCTGGATTTAAAAAAATAATGGACTAAGCAATCCAGGTGTAGTGGGAAAAGTGCAGTAGAGTTAATTATATATGGAAATCTACATATGTTATATGGATATAGCATACACTGTGGTTTGAATCACTGCTGAGGGAGGATTTGATTCAAGCAAACTGGCTACTTCATTATTACAGCTGGTTTTTTATTATCTGTCTCAAGCAGCTTCTGTTACAACCCACTCAGCTATTTTCTCTTCCTCAAGCCATCCCATTCCAATGACCAGTTTCTTGCACTCCATTCTCTGTTTTTTAACACTCAAGTCTGGACTCAGAAATCCCCACCAATCTCACCTTTGTACATCTTGGTCGTCAGTCCTGATCTGGATGAGATTAAAAGAATATCGTACATCTGGTGTATCTAAATATGGAATGCAAGTGGGTATGTACTAAGCAGTATTTAATGAATAAATATCATAGCTTTCTTTTCAGAAGCCTGTCCCCCTCTTGAAGACTGTTACTTCCTCCTTTACACCTCCTTAATAGTTCTTTCCAATTAAGATTGTGTCATTATACTCCCACAAAGACTCAGAAGAGACTAACAATAGAGGGCATGAGTATAAGTGATTCAGTTCACTGATTAAGGACTCTAATTTTAGGCACCTATCAGCAGATATCCAGTTGTTTGGTAGCTGTTTATGCTCCTGTTGTAGTCAATAGGATTTGAGGGTAGGACTGCATGGTAGGTAGCATGATGTGATCTTTAAGATGTCCAAACCACCCCCATGGCTTGTAAGATACATGACCCAGGGGAAACCTCAACCCTTCTAAAGTTGCAGCAAAAGGCCACAGAAGATATTACAGGGCATTTCACATGTCACTCTTGGTTTTATTTCCCTTACTCTCAGCACAGACAGTTTATCCTAGAAAATATTTGTGGCCATTATCCTCTAGATAATGTCTACCTTAGAATAAACTAAATTCCCTTAATGTATTTGCAAAACAAAACGAAACCTAAACAAATAAATAAACAAATAAGCCCCAAAAGCAATAGGCAGTGATGATAGGACAGGAGCCTCTTTCACAGGTTTAAATAAATGACACAAGTCTTTTTGTTACACTCTTACTTACAAAAGACATTTTTGTATCTGTGCACGAAGAGCAACTGACTCTCACTGAAGAACAACCACGCTACAGATGCTGTGTAAGAAAAGGAAATTCAGTGAAAGTTCCTGAACTTATCTGCCACATCATGTTCAATTGCAGGAGAGTCAGGCAGTGTCTCAAGAGGGATTTCACTCAACTTCTCTACAGCAATATTGACATTCAAAAAGAATACCAACTTCTAACCCTAGTTTGGCAGGGAAATGCCTTCTGCCACCAGCTCATAGTCACTTCATTACAAGTGATGGTACTTGCAGATAATTCAGTTTTCATAATGGCCATGCACAAAGCCTATGCACACTGACACTAAGTGCTTGCCAGCAGGCAAATAAGCATAGTGAATATTCTGAGAGCATGAAATGGTCAAGAAAGGTGTTTACTATCATACTGGGGTTTTTTAACTTCCAATTTTTTTTAAAAGAAACAAAAGAGATTTTTTATCATATGAAAACTTTTAAATTTCACACTCTAAATGTTCTTTTTAGAAATGACCAAGATGCCAAAGTGAGTTGATTATATTTTTTCCTCGTCAATGTCACAAAAATTCACTAAATTTTTAATATTGACATTGAATGACATGAAAGAAATAGTACTGTTGCTGGATGGAATCTTATTCTATATTAGTCTGCAGAGGAACTCTTTTTATTGTTAAATAGCTGTGGAAGAAATTTCATTCTCATCTCCCAGCTACACCAAAAATAATGCCAGCTCATATCAGCACTTTCTTTTCTGAATCTTCCAATCAGTAAGCACTGAAATAATGTTCCTGTAACACAATTCACTCAAATAGGGTTAGTTTTTTGTCATAGAATGAAAACATTCTGAGTGTTTAAAAGCAGTTTGTCAAACTATAAATAGGAATTTCATTTCAAAAGTCATTTAGAAATAAAAAAAAAAAGAAATCTTTTTCCTAGAATGACAAAATAGGTTGTTTCATACTAAAACATTGGGGAATTATCACTGCTTTCCTTTTAACACGTGGATTATCTCTTAGCAATAAGATAGATACTACCAAACCAGTTCAATAAAAAAAAGTTTCACCTAGACTTATTCAAAATAAATGTGCAAACTTGAAAGATTGCAATCTAGGCAGGCTGAAAAAAATAGTTCAGATAGCAATGCTATGGATAACAAAGCACACTTATCTCTGCTGATATGGCTGGATGTGTCAGAAGCTGTCATCACAATTTCTCAACTACTTGTGTGCAAGATAACGTGAGGCTGGACTTGGCTGTCCCTGCTCATTCCAGCCAGATATTTGTCAGCAGTCACTTCTAGCCTTTCCTTAAGACTGTTAATCTTCAGTGTCCTGCAGGACTCTGAAATGTCTCTTTTGTGAAGGGCTGCTTAAGAAGTAATTCCATGCACTAAGGTGAGACCATCATACACCAATTACAGACATGACACCAGGCAGTGCAGGGCTCCTAGCTCAAACAAAATAACAGCAGTAAGAGGAGGGAGAGGAGAATGTTTTCAGAAACATGAAAGATGTTAATTAGACACTTCTCCTCATTATAAAGGTAATAGACATTTAAAGGGTTATTGAGCTTATTGCTGGACCATGACAAATAAATGCATAACCTTTTTCTCCATCACATGTCCTCTGTGGGAGACAACCTTTTTCACCATCAGTGTCTTTATTAAAATGTTTTCTGGTGGAGATAATGAAAAAGTTAATTGGAAACTATATACTATGTATCATCCCATCTTTAAAATGAGATGTAGAAGAAAACACTGTCCCAAAGTTCTACCTCTGTTTCCTGATTTCCTAGTTTATCCAGGATTTGGGGAATCTTGGGATCTTGGATCCCAAGAACACTACAAGCTAGAACAAGTTGATGTTTCTGAAGAGCCTAATGCTACAGAAGGGCTTACTATCAAGATTTGGATTGTAACTCTTTGTAGGCACTGCAGGAATCATACCTACGCAAACCTCCTCTACCCTAGTGAGTAATGACACAGATTGAATAAATATAACATACTACATTGTTTATGTGATTGGTGGGTAAGTGGGAAAAGAGTCTGAAAAATACTTTTTCCCTCCTCAACATCAGCAGCAGCTGCAGAAGACTGGAGGGGTATTTTAATGGCTACTGCATCTGAAATGTTTGCATAGGCTAAATTATAGTGTCATGATCAAAGCTGCTGTGCATTATGATTCTGCCTAGAGATGACATAAAATAAGAAAGCAGGAAATTAAAATATTACCAATGTTATGAAGCCTATAAAACCATCAACACCAGCTATTAATAATTTTCTTGTAAACTAATTGTGCATATAAAGATATTTCTCATTGCATGTTCTAGGTTTCATTTGACCTGTGTTCTACCTCCACTCTTTGTGTTCTGGGTAATTATTTTTATGTTAGAAGTAGGTCATGAGCTGTGGATTTTAGAAGCAATAGACCTAATGGAAAGACATTTCCTTTGAAAGAATGGGATACCAGGTCAATGGGAATTGCACTTCCACACCTGCAAGAATAAACCCCTCAGTTTGCTACTTGGTTGTCCTGAAATCATAGACTACTAAACCAATATTGGTTGACATGGTCAAATAGTTTACTGTCTTGTAGCCAGTAAATGGAGTGGTAGTTTTATTAGATTTGTTGTTTTTTTTTTTTCCTCCAAGGAATGAGGCATTAAAGATAAAATTATATAAGCAGAATGGAAAGACATAGATATGAAAGGTGATGAAAGAGAACACAGAATACAGAATTTAACCTATTTGCCATCGTAAAATATGATATTTAGGTCAGACAACACATCCTAATATTCCTCAATGACAGCATTACAGTGTCAAAAGTATGTTCTCTTCAATAATGCATAAGGTGCGTTTGATCTGGTTAAAAAGTGTTGCTGGGATATAATATCAGAAGACAATTTCAGTGAGTTAAGAGAGAAAAACGATATAAAAATAGCCTTATCTGATTATTATTATTATTATTAATTTGCAAATTCAGAGTAAAACCTTTTGCAGACTAACTGGACACATTCAAAGTTCACTCCTGAAAAAGTGTGACCAATAGACTTTATTCCTGGAATAGACTACAGGTTAATTTGTAACTGCTTCCAGGGTCTGAACTTTGCTCTTTATGAGATGCAATGTTCTGCAATTTTCAGAGAATTCACAAATGTCAAATCATGAAATAAATTACACTTATGTCATCCAAGCAGAAGGTGGGACTTTTTGCAGCCTCGGCATTAGAGAAGTCAAAACAATTATGTTGGTTTCTTCAGATAAAATTTATACCAAATCCAAGAAAGTTACAAAGAAAAACCAGTTTCTGTATTCTGCTCCTACCCTGCCTTTTCTCAGAAAAATTCCCACTCCCTTAAATGAGTTTTTCTGGGAGTACTTCATGCAAACATGGTCCACATAATTGTTCTCCTAGATTTTCCTTTTTCTTTCTTTTTTTTTTCTTTTCTCTCTCATTAAAATTATTTTTTGAGAGGTGCTCATGGTAAATAGTGGTTTCAGAATCGCCCCCAGTGACAGCTCATCACAAATACTCCCATTCTCAACTTCAAAACTAAGACTTTCTATCGTAGTGAAAGATGTGAAAAATCACCAGCACAGGTCTCAGAAGTCTAAATTCTCTGCAACTGGCCATGAAACCTGGATTATTTTTCTATTTCATAGAGTTGATCTCTCTTGGTTAAAATAACCTACGTAACATTCACTTTGAAAAATAAATGGAAAGCCATGAGACATTGTTTGCTGCTGAGTTTCTTTCACAAATACTGAAAAAAACCCCAATAATAATTGATTTTCCAAATATTATTATTGTAATACTCATTGTATAACTTGATTTGACCATATCAACCCCTATTGGTTTAATAAACTATGTTCTACAGACACTCAGGTAGCAATCTAGGGGCTTCAGTCTTGCAGTAGCATGGAAGTGCAGTACCTGTTACCCATAACAAATGCTGTGCAAGCATGATAATTGCTGAAAAACTGAATAATTGGATAGCATAGACACAATCAGAACTCAAGAGTCAAGTTTTCTTTACTTTTAGCACTAGCATTACTGTCTCTGCGTTTCATAACAGAATTTAATTGTTATGTACAAAATTTCTTGAAGGGCATAGATGCATTTCAGCTCTATGCAGTGGTGATTCTGTTTCAAACCATGCAGAAAACCTCAATAAACAGCCAAATGCTAATAGGTTGTATATGGGCTGTGAGCTTTCTCAGTGTTTTTTCAATATTTTTTAACATTTTTTAACAATTAGAAACACTTACTGAAATAAGTTGAGAGAATCTTAATCTTCTATTTACTTTAGAAAAATGAATGTTGATCAGAGGGACTTGAATGGATAATAATATGATAGTTCATGCTTGAGAAGCCTCACAATTGCCAGTGTGAAGAACTGGATATTGTCTCACTGGTGTAATCATGTGGAGAGAGGATTGTATTTACACTTTGCCTGACCTTGAAAACAGTTTCCCAGACCAATGTCACAAACTTTTTTCTTTTAATATTGTTGCTGCTGCCAAGCATATAGACTAAACAAATAAAAATTAAAAATAATTAAACATCATGATAAGATTTGAAATTGTTGTGCTCTTTTTTTCAGTGTTTTAGAATTAAAAAAGCCCCATGGTTATGATCTACAATTTAAAATGCAGATTTTGTAAGATATTTGACAAAGAGGATCTAGCATTACTGATTTCTTATATATTATAAATGAGAATTTGAATGCTTAATGTTTTTTTAAATGTGTATTTAAATATCCACTGAGATTCCAGATTCCTTGATTCTATGATCTTAATGTGCAAAGATGTGAAGTTTGATTCACAAGCTCTGGTTGCCTGTTAGATGCATTCAGTAGCTTTGACTTCTTTGCTGCACTATATATTACTAAATCTAGCAGAATAGGGGTTTTTTTTTCTTTATTTCATGGCACTTTTCTCTTGAATATATTCTATACCTGCATATTTTCATCAGTCTATGGATATTTTCCCACTACATTGGATAGATACCAATAGAACTATTGTGAATTATAAAAACTGTCTCTGCTTCTTAGAACCAGTATTTGTCAATGATATATTTATTGATCTGTTACTCAGCAGTTCTAGTGTCTATCAAGAATAACCAAGGAGGTCTTTATTCTACCCCTGTTCATACAACAACCTTACTGTAATACTATCCAGAATTTTAAAATATTTATTGCAACTATAGCTAGAAGAAGAAGATTATGTCCTTCATGCAAATGTATCACAAATCTTTCTTGATGATGGAGTCAAAGAGAAAGCTGTGTATGCTTTTACTACAGAAGAAAACGTGTAGCCACTAAATTCCTAGGTGTGCATAGTTATCTCTTTCATCTTTGGATTTCACCAAAATCCTATTTTCCACTTGGATTTTGGATTTCACTTGTTTATATTGCAGCCACAATAGACCCACTTATATATAATTACATCCATATGTAGTACGTATGTTTTCAGGCATTTTTTGTCACATTAATCTTGTGTTTATCAAACTCAACACTTTGTTCACTGTATTTAAAAATCGAATGGATTAACATATGATTGAAATGTTCTTGATTCAAAACGGGGATTGCAGTTATTGACCTGCTTAAGATTTTCTGGTTTTGGAAAAGGCCCTTAAGCAGGCCAATGTTTGCTAATTACATCACCATTTAGTGGGAAATAAACTCTTTGAGAAAGAACAATATAATTCTCAATCATGTTACAGCACAGAGTCTGCCACAGTTACTGATTTATTAATGCAGTCTTGTTTTGGGTACTCAATCATTTTCATTTTGCTTGATCTGAATGCTGTGTTTGACACTGTCGATTATAACATTGTGCTTGATCATTTATGAAATGATGTAGGATAAGCTGCCACTGCTTTGAGCTTGTGTCAGTCTTGTTTCTCACACACATGTCCATCTGTGTCATTACATAGTAGCTTTTTTCTATACTACCTTTGCACATTGTCAGGTCCTTCACTTTTTACACAAACTCATTTTTACTTAGTACATGGGCAGTATTTATTTTAGGTAATACCATTCATCATTTAGGTATTTCTTCATGTGAGGTAAACAAGGACATGGATATTGGCTTTATACAGCTATATAGAAAACACTAGAAGGAATTGATTTTCACTTTGAATAGGTATGCATACACCCAGAGAAACATGGATGTGTGTTCTGGGACAGTGGTAAAAAAGTTTCTCTTCTTTAGATAAAGTTAATTTGGAGAGTATTATGACTGTAACATGTCACATATACAAAAGAGACTTTATCATGGAAAATTATGGGAGTTTTCACAATTCTAAACAAATACTTGCATAATTCTTCTGAATATTTTTCATTATAAATACAATCATTATTAAGATAAACTTAATTGCTGTAGAAAGTGACATGGGACTGTACACAGCAATCACAGAATCATAGGATTATAGAATGGTCAGGGTTGGAAGGGACCTCATCCAGTTCCAAACCCCTGCCATGGCAGGGACACCTCTCACTCGAGCAGGGTGCTCAGAGCCCCGTGCAGCCTGGGCTTAAACACCTCCAAGGATGGGGCTTCCACCACCTCTCTGGGCAACCCGTTCCACTGTCTCCCCACCCTCATGGGGAAGAAATTCTCCTCTGTCCAACCTGAATCGACCTCTCTCCAGTTTTAATCCATTCCCTCCAGTCCTATCTCTGCCCCACAGCCTAA